>JARKHS020011140.1:0-170466 GCA_030143305.2 Amblyomma americanum | reverse complement strand
TGTTTGCTGCTGGACTGCTGCTGCGCGGAGTACCCGGAAAAACGCGGACGGAGAAACGGGGGGTGGGGGGGATGGGGGGGGGGGAGGCAGAAATGAGGGGGAAAAGAAGTTAAGCGCACGGCGTTTTTATGGCACCGAGGCCACTAGGGCGGAAGAGCAAGACTGATTTTATGTCCGCGGGGGAGGACCTGCCTTTGCAGCGGGGAGGGAGCGGGCCTTATTACATACCAATGCGCGACGCGAATGAAACTATAAAGAGTCGGACGCCGCTGAAAAGATTTTTCACACGAGCGCGCGGGAGAGAAAGTAAGCGTGAGATCCGAAAACCCGCGCGATCGAAGGAACCGCCTAAAAAATGACGGCAGTGTGTGGCATAGTTTTATAAAGACGAAAAGGTTCAACTTCACCTACCTGCCCTGAAAGGGTTCTCGGACGAAATTTTCGCGCCGGATTCCAAGATGACAGCTAAAGTCACTTTTCGAGATATTCCAGAGCTCCCGCAGCCAGTCATCGTCAAGTTTTTGTCCGAAGTAATCATTAAAAAAAAAAAAGTTGAATAGTGTACAGCCGGATACGTCAGGAAAAAAAGCCGCTTTTCCCTGTGAAATCCTCCCCTCCCCCCTCCACCCTCCTTCCGGCAAATGGCATCCGCCAATTCTCACGAACCTGCTATAGTGGGATACAACTCAAGAACGAAGCTGCTTTTTCCCATCAAAGGACCCCCTTCCAGCCAATGGCGTCGGCTGATTCCCATGACCTTGCTAGCGTGACAATGAAGGGAGTGGCATACGAAAAGAGATAGTTCCCTTCCTCCATGGTCCGGGACAGTCCCCTTCTGCATTGTCGCGCCGCTCCCTGCACTGTCACGCCAGCCGGGTCACGAAAATCGGCCGACACCACTGGTTGGAACGGGGTCCTTTGAGAGGGAAAAGCCGCTTAGTTCTTGAGTTGTATTCGAATATAGCGCGAGTAGCGTGACAATGCAGGGAGTTGAGGTACAATATAGGGAACCAAGAAGCATAGGGAATGTCCTTTTTTATTTGTGGTTTCATCAAAGGGGGGTTAAGTAGAGCACAAGAAAATACAACCACATGCCGTCGGCGGGATCCGGACCCACGACCTCCGAATTTCGCCTTCTGTGCTCTACCAACTGAGCTGCGGCGCCGGCTGTGCAATCTGCTTTCGGGTAAAGTGTAATACCGAACCTTGAGAGTGTTCACCAGCGCCACCCTTGTCCATAGCGGTGGACGTAGTACGTCCTGCATTACCGCGAGTGTCGCGTAGGAACGTGGTCGAACGGTGAGGGCGGGAAGCTGCGCGAGAATCCTCTTATGCTACCTACGGCTTCAAGCCTGCCAGAACCGAGACCCTCGTTAAACTATTCAGCAGACAAGGGAATGGAAAGAGGCGCTCGTTATGACATGCATGACGGAAGCCAACAGTCACCGAAACCAAGGGGCATAGGGAATGTCCTCTTTTAATTTGTGGTTTCATCAAGGGGAGATTAATAAAAGCAGAAGAAAATGCAGCCACAAGCCGCCGGTGAGATCCGAACCCACGACCTCCGAACGCGCCGGTCTATTTGTAAATAAATACAAATCTGTGATTAGTCTGTTGCATTTCTGTTCTGTATTTTAATGGTGTTCACTTCTGAATATGTTGTCCCTCTCTGCCTTTTTTTTCTCTCCTCTTCCTCCCACTCCTGCAATAGCCCCATCGGGGCTGCAGTATATGTAAATAAATAAATATTGGGGCTGTCCAAGAAAAACAAAAAAGGAATGGTTACACTTGCTTGCCGTTCGTGTGGAATCGGGACTGCGTTCCAAGAACTCACCTAAACCCCTTCAAATTATCCGCGCCCCCAAGCCATGCGAGCGAAAGGCTTGACCGCGTGACCTCCATTCGCTCATCGGATGCGGCACGATTATGAAGCAAATAGCGCGTTCTTTCCATGCACTGCTAAATCTGCATCACCTCCTCATTAAAAGAGCCGACGTAACTATATAGGGAACGTTGACGGAACAACGACGTGTCCGCGCCGGAAGCGTGCAAACGCGGCGCAATAGCTGGGAAATCGTAACAGCCGGGAGAACGCAGCAGCGAGGCCCTGCTGTACCCTATAGAACCCGCAGGATCATCGTACCGAAAAGCAAAAAACGGGAACAAAAAGGTGAGATGAAACCCGCTCCAGCTATGGTACATATCGGGCTAAAAGCCGATCAAACAGAAATTAAATGGCGGAATATGGCATGCACAGGAACTGCGGTGGAAATATTTAGCAAGGATTAAAAAAAACAAAAACAGGCGAGGACCTTGCTATGCCGGAGAAAGCAAAGCGCCACGCTTAAACTTGCGTCAGCCTACGGAAAGAATGTGCGCCCCGGGAAATAGATGTCAATAGCAGGAAATTCGTCGGAACTTTCAACAACCTCACGAAATTCAACAATAAGCATGGTCGAAAAAAAGTGAGCTAGCGAAATGCCGCCTACATGTACGGTCAGCCGAGTTCGCGTGCAGAGACCGAAAACGCTGTTTGCAAAGAGGCGTTTCGGCTGAAAATGAGACTCTGGAGCAGCACTCCAAGTTAATGGCATTCCATATAGTATGCACTTCCTTTTCTGCTCCTGAATATCGGACTCCACGACCAGCACGGCATTGCAGATTAGAGTACCTCAATGACTATAATATAAAACGCCTTGCTATAAGCAACTGAGCGCACAAACAAGCATACGAAGTCCCGATGTGTTATGTGGGTTACTTTTATGCGCTGCAAAACGCACATATAGATTTGGTTTTGCTGGACATATTTTGCAATCTAGAGAGCAGCGCACAGTAAATTCTAGAAGTTCACGAAATCACCGAACACAGAAACAAAAGTGCGAGGTTTTCCGTGGGTGTGGTTTATTCCTTTCGACTATATATCCGAACTTGAATAAAAATCTCGACACACTCATCCGCCTATCTGCCAAAATCAAGCTGTCCACTTTCAGGCATATTTCTTCGCAAGCCGCTTCTGCGGGACGTCGAGTGTGAGCGCCATCTTCAATCGAATCTCTTCCCCACTTAAAATGTTCACTTCAAAGCTCTACTTTACAGCATAAGAGGGAGCAGACTCCCCGTAAACTGCCAGGATGCGTTCAAGGAACTCCTGTTGCGGGTCCCTCCCATCTTCTTCAGTAAGAAACTGATCTTTGCTTCAGATAGAGCAGTTTCTTTGAAACCTCAAGCACTGGCTCACATGACATGTTGTCACTCTTGTAGCTGGGATCGCACTGAGCAGGGGCTTCATATGCGTCTCCTGAAGGCATGTGGCGACATACATATACTTACTTGTTTGCACCAACTCGCAACCTTCTTTCTACCTAAAGTAGAGAAATTATTGAACGCCTCTCGCATTACGTCTGACAACAGTTAGAGCTCAATGCTTTCTTTTTGCCCAATGCTTAGCTAGCTGTCATTAACAAAAATCTTTTCCTCAACATCCCCACATATACCGTCACTGAAGCGGGAACTGACTGCGCATGCACCGCGTAGACGCGCGCAGCGAGCTTTCGACGGTACCGGCAACGGCAGCAGTGCACGCATAACGGTACGCTACCACATTTAATAAATGACTGCCCAAGGAAAACACGGATCTGCTTACGCGCGCTTAGAAGCCGTCGCATTGCTCGTCGAAGGCTATTCGCGTCGAACGTATGCACAGCATGAAAGTCTGCGCGCGCTTTCCGACAATACGAGAGCGCATGCCTGCGCGCACGTAGCACGCCAGACAGGCGCGGCGGCAAAAAAAGGCGGGAAGCACACGCGCACGCAAGGAGGCACGCGCGGGGCCCCTGTCGCCCGCTCACTGCCGCCCGAGAAATAAATCACTCCGCGCGCGCGGTTTCGTCACGGGAAAGGAGCAGGCGGCGCGGAATAACGCTACCAAGCAGAGGGCGGAGAAAGAAAGACAGAAAAGGAGAGGAAAGAAAAAAAAAGAACGCAGGTCCCAAGGCGAGCAGGCGGCGAGAACGTGGTTGATGAACCTGATTTACGTCCTTCACAGGAGGCATGCCGAGACACCGCCGCCTGCCTGCACCACGAGACACGCACGCGCGCCGCGCATCTGTAGTGTTCATTGCGGAGATGCATCTACAGGCACGTATGCATAGCTGCGGTCGTTTATAAACTGGACAGGCAAAAAGGGGAAAAAAGAAAGAAACCTCCTCCGTGTATACGCGGCACTTCATTAGCTACAAGACGGACTCCCACTTACGGGAGCACGTAAGTACGTGTGGCACAATGTACAAGGGTTATTACACATGTGCAGCTAGAGCTCGGAAGGAACGTGATGCGACGCGTACAAATTATACTTTTCAGCGCCATGTCTGCACAGGTCGCCGACGCCGCGCTCCTTTTAGCGGACGATACGAACGATTGGTTATTATAAAAGCCCGAGGCGGCGGAACCCAAATAAACTGCAGGACTGATTTCGCGTTTCAGTTATTTCTGGCACCTCCGTGTTGGAAGAAACGTGCACGAAAAATGGGGTATTTAAAAGAATAGATCGAAGCGGAGTGGCGACGGCGCACAGGGCTTCAAATATATCGGGCAGCGGAGATTTTCCTGATTTTTCTCTCTTTGTTTCTTTTCATTTTCACAACAGGCCAAAAGACAAGCCGTTTTCGACTCCTGCTGAGCGAAGGATATATGCGCGGCGGCCAAAATCAAGGCGAAACGAAGAAATTGATGCGCCGCGAAAATTGATTTACACTGTTCGACGGGCTTTTCCGTGATAAAAATGGGGCGTGCGCACGAAGGAATCATGTAGAGCTGCAAATTCCCGCTGCTGACAGCTTTACATTCCCAAGTAAACAAAATGAAGAAATGGTCGCAACAAGAACCCTTAGGCCATGAGGTTGGCTTCAAGACCGTTTCGAAAAAAAAAATGCACTGCTTAACTTTAGTATTGTTCAACTGAGAGATAAAGGTACGTTACCGTATAACTCGTCTTCAGCTCAGCATTCACTCAAACGTAAGGTCATCTACCGGATTGACCAATTTACTCCGAAGAGATCGGTGGTTTCTAAAACGTGTCATCGCGCATGCGTGCCATCGCTTTTGCCGATAAACAGCGCAGAATGCGAAGGAAAGCGACAACCGGACAATCGAAGTGTCGACTAAAAGTATAAAGTAATACGAAGGTACTTTTATGAAGGCAAGCTTGATCATGCTCTTATTCTAGAAACATATTATAAAGACCAGCTTTAGCGGAGCTAATCCCGTCTCCGGCGTTGTCTAGCGGCTAGGATATCCGGCTCTCACTCACGAGGCCCCGGTTCCATTCCCCTCGTGGGAACGTGTGCTGTGTCACAGTGTGACGTTTCGAGTCCAAAGGTCGGCGAGACCTTAACGTTTAGCCCGAGATCCACGAGCAGTGGGCGTTTGTAGACTATTATATATCAAGTGCCCGGAACCGAGCGATTAACTAACACGTTACGCGCGTCTGCAGCCAATATGCGTAGCAAGTTATAAACGCCAAGCAGCGTTCATATAACATCATGTATAGTAAAAGCAAAAAAAAAAGTGCACTTATAAAGCGTCTCATGAAACTGCAATTTAATGGAGGCTATCCATGCGCAATAATTCAGTTTTGCGTCACTATTTCAACAGCAGTAATCTGTCCACCGTAAACAAGTCTCTTCTTAGCTTAGCGAGCAGACAGAGCCTGCTTGAGCGCGTTGAATGTCGAGTGAACTGGTGCGAGAGGATCGAAAAGGGGTCAATTCGCACGGCGACCCGTGCATCGGGGTTAGCTAAGGCTTATAACGTGAGTGTCAAAAAACGTGAATGTTTTTTTCTTATACTGCATACAGAATGCCATCACGCGGTGTTCGTGAACCGGAATATGAATTAGACTTTCAATAAATGCTTTTTCATTTCATCCATTGATTCGCCAAACTCATTCGATCGCGAATACCATTCGAATGTAATTCCTTAGACTGCATACAAATATTACCATTACGCGGTGTTCGTGAACCGGAATATGAATTAGAGTTTCAATAAAAGCTTTTTCATTCATCCATTAATTCGCCAAACTCATTCGATCGCGAATATCATTCCAATCTAATGGCATTACATGAACCTGTGTGCCCGTTAGCGACACTAGACGCTAGTGTCACTCCAGTAGATTCGCGTCAAAAATTCCAGTGTGCCAAAGAAATCATCCTGCTACCTGTGCACCCTTCCCCAGGCTGAATCACGCGGAAGTAACCGGCACCTTCGTCTGGCCGCCCACATATCCCTCAGCCAATGCGAAGTGACCGGGTTCCACGAGATCTCCCGAATTCGCAAAACCGTGCACGCAGGTTCTGCGAACCGTCGGGTTGCAGCCCCTTTCGTCACCGCTTGACCCCACCCTCGTTCCGAGGAGGAGGTTGCGCTTCGGAGGGTTGGCCGTCACTCAGAAGTGGCTTCACTTCCGAGGCTTGACCCCCCCTCGGAGTTTCCAGTTTCCGGCCACAGCGGGACATCCGCCGCCGAAGAGTTCTTCATCCTGCATATATACGATGCTTGGACGCCCTCACTGCTTCACCGGTCTCTCCTCGATTTCATCCGATCTGCAAGCCTCTTTTCATTGATACAACCAGCCCCCTAGTTGTATTCACACAGACAACGCTCTGAGCCAATACCCCCCCCCCCCAAAAAAAAAAATAATGGCGGCCTTCTATTGGTGGACGGTTCTGACATCTACATAATAATAATAATAATTGGTTTTGGGGGAATGGAAATAGCGCAGTATCTGTCCCATAGATCGTTGGACACCTGAACCGCGCCGTAAGGGAAGGGATAAAGGAGGGAGTGAAAGAAGAAAGAGGTGCCGTAGTGGAGGGCTCCGGAATAATTTCGACCACCTGGGGATCTTTAACGTGCACTGACATCGCACAGCACACGGGCGCCTTAGCGTTTGGCCTCCATTCAAAGGCAGCCTACCCCGTTTGGACCGTCGGACTTACCCTCTTCCCCACCCCTCTCTTATGCACTCTCAACAGATCCTCTTCAGACGCCTCCAGACCCGCTCTCTGTCATCCCCTCAGCTTTTATCCCACTATTGCGGCACATCCCCTGCATGCTCCCTATGCGGTGACCCCCACGCCACACTCTCCCACATCCTTTTCGGCTGCCCTGCTGACCCTCCCCCGCGGGGACAGCACGCCATCTCGAGCTGGGAGGACTGGGAGGTCCTGCTCATGTCTGCAGACCCGACATCGCAGCTTGCTGCGGTGACTCGGGCTGCCGACGTCATGTCCCGACATGACCTGCATGATGCAGTGCGGGACCGCGCAGTGGCCCAGGGACCCAGCTAGGTCTAAAACTCACTTGCTGAATAAAGTTTTTCTGTCTGTCTGTCCGCGGTCGGGTTCGAGCCCCGGAACTCCAGATCAGTAGCCGAGCGCCCTAACCACTGAGCCACCGTGGAGGGTATGACATCTACAGCGGGTGAATGGTTTCGGTACGCTTCGCGCGTGTGTTGTCCGTCATATTTGCTTCGTGTTGTAGTCTTCACATCGCGGTTCTATTCAACACATCCATCAGATTTGCAACAGTTTCCATGGAGAGTTATGGCTTAATTTATTCTGACAATAGAAACATTTACCGAGGTCTAGTATCAGGGGGCGTTGCGCAAACGCCGTCGCTCGGGTATTTCTGCGCAACGCGCGCATCCGATACGGGTGTTGGACGCACGCGCATGCGCAGTCGTTCCCGCGTCACTCTGATGCAAATATGGAGCCCGATTAGGCCGCAAGAAGACGGTATAGAAGCACACGGCCAGTGCTTCGAGGCCATGAAATCGAAACAACTCCGCAGATCCTCGACCGGTCCGTGTTCGGTCCTGACGCGAACTTCTTTTCGGGCCTTATCTATACTATCGAGCTACATGCACCTCTTTATCGCCCGTGCACTCAGCGTTCTCGATGTTAGCAGGCTCGACCAACAAGCGAATTGAGGGGCTCCTCACTGCCTGCACGTCTACTGCAACGTCGGCGCCGTTCTTCCCGAATGACCCCGCTCCAACAGGCAATCGATGCGCTGTATACATGTGCCATATGTGACAACTTCGAACAGGACTATTTCCGTAAACATATTTCGCGAAGGACGAAACACAGTCTCCTCAGGTCCTCGACTGCCGGAGGGTTCCGAGCGAGCGGAGTTCATTCCCATGAAAAGCACGAGAGCAGCGCGCAAAGGCGAAGTTGGAGTACGCGCGCGGCCGCTCACTCATCGCAGCATGTACGGAGAATTCAGGAGGCGGGGAATGGTGGCACACGTACGTTGTTTTGTCCCGCTGCGTTTGCCCCCCTTCCAGCGCCCATCAACTATACCTCGAAAACCATTCACTGCAGCGCAAGTCTCCGCACTGGCGGGTCCCAGGGGACACCGTATCGCCGAGGGATGCGGGATAAGGATTAGCGTGACGAGAGGCGGGGGGGGGGGGGGGGGGGGGGGCGGCCGAGCATCCCATGTTCAGCGGGCTCACTGCCTTCGCGTACGTGCTCATACTGTATGTATTTCGCCTTTACGCAAATACATACACGCAAGCGAAGTCCTTCGTCATCGCTGCTCTGAACTGCACCCTGCAGAGAGGCAACGAGAACCTGAGGATCAGAAGCGTTTTTTGCGCTCCGACCTCCTTCCGCACGCGCTTCGCTGTACTGACTTGTCTCTTCCGCCGCTCCACCAAAGTCCCGTGGGTCCCTCGATGCTGCTTCTACTTCTCGCTCGAACTAGAACCAGTCGCTTACAACCCATGCACAGGACTCGAGTCGGCGTGCACACCACCAGTGCAGCTCATGCCGAACTTGCCCCGCCAACGTGCGCACACTGCGGCCGCGAGGAGGCATAGCAATAATGCGTGGGAGGTGAGGGAACGGCGGCGCGGTTTTCCGGTTCATTCCCCTGCCGCGGCCAACGCTTGCCGAGTGGGGGTCGCGCCCGGTTCGCGCGCGCACGCATGCGCCCAAAGAGTGCCCGCGAGGACCGCGCGTGTACTACGCAGGGACACGTTCGGCCGGCATCGTGAGGACGAAAAATTTGAAGGACGCTTAAGCATCGCCTTTAATTAAGAGCAGGACGCGACAGCTTGTTGCAGCATTGCCAAGGAATTCACGGAAGCCATCATCCTTCGGTGCGACCCTTTGCCCGGACAATTTAAGGAAAGAAAACATATCTTGGTGGACACCCGAACCGCGCCGTAAGGCAGGGAAAATGAAATTAACATTTTTTAAGGAAAGGACGCCCGTCTCACATATCTTGGACACCCGAACCGGGCCGTAAGGGAAGCAAACTGAAATGAAATTTAATTTGGTTTTAAGGAAAGGAAATGACGCCTGTCTCACAATTCTCACTGGACACCCGTGTCGCGCCATAACGAAAGGGAAATCCCTTCCCTTACGGCGCGGTCCAGGTGTCCACCGAGATGCATTTTTCGCTCACGGCCAAAGACGCCGACGACACCGGATATTCTGCGACACGAGCTCCATAACGCTATCGCGTTGAAAATCGTCACCAACCTCTCCAGCGCGGCTGTTACTCGATACGATTCCGCGACGCCCGAATTTCGACGCGAAAACACCACTGAGCACGGCCAAATCTGGCCCCGTCTGCACAAAAAAAAAAATTTTGGAGGACGCTTAAGCTTCGCCTTCAAGAGCAGGACGCGACAGCGTATCGCAGCAGACAGGTCTCACCGACAGACGTCACGGAGGGAGTCGAACCGTCTACCTCTCGCGCGACTACCACAACCGCGGCGCATTAATTCTCCAATCACCGCGCGCAGTCATGAGCCTGACATTATAGTGCGAGCAATACTACGAGAGGAAATAGTACTCAACTGTTGAATTCAGTTTTTCATCAGTATCCAACAGGCATTATGTGCACCTATATACAAGAAAACTACATACACAGTGGAATCTCGTTAATTCGGAGTCGCCTATTTCGAACTTCCCGCTTTATCCGAATTTATTCTTTGGCCGCGCCAGCACCGAATGCATACAGACAGGTCGCGTGCCGATACTGGCACTAATATGGGTCTCATGTTTCACATTATATATGCATATACTAGCGACTCCCTGATACATCTGACATACACACTGACGCTGCAATAGCAAACGATTTTGCCTCCATGGCCTGGGTACGTGAGAACAACCCTTCCTCTCATCCTTAGGTAGCAGGTCTGCCACCTAACTAAGGGTACACCTCTTGATGCGGAACTCCTCGCGATCTCCATGGGGAGCCTTGTCGGGGCTGCCCTGCGCAGGAACTGAGTCGATTCGTATCCTCGCCGATTCCCATGAAGCCTACAACGAGATTGCTATATATACTCCGGGTTTTGGCAGACGCAACTGCCACGGCTATCCAGCGCATCCTTCAGCGCGACCAATACCATCGTCATTCCATGGGCTCCAGGTCACACGGACGAGTCAGGGGCCAATGCGGCTGAGGGGATGTCCACGCTTACCTCCACACGCCCCTTGCCTCGTCTTTACTCGACCCTGGGGCACTCACTGCACACGGACCTGTCTTCGCAGCCACAGTCAGCGTCGGGCGGCCTCACCACCGATGTCAGGTGGTCTTTTTGAATAAGATCCTCCCCCATGCGGCTTATATGCGTCCCGCGGAATCTGCAGGGCTCGTTGGCGTCGCTACGCAGAGGAAGTGATTACGTGCCCTCAATGCACGATGCTAACGCGCGGCGGCAAAGCCCACCTCCCGTGGGCACGCCCTCGCTTCGCCACCGAGCGTTCCGAGGTCCGACCGTATCGTCTCAACTACCGCTCTCTTCCATTACAACCGATTCTGATGTCCAAATGGTGTTTGCAAGACATGGCTCCCTTAGTGGCCCGGTCTTCAGAGCAACGTGACTGGCGACCGTGAGAACTGCAGACTCTGTCTACTCCTCCATTACCCCCTCCCATGGCCATGCGCCTTCTTCACCCAATCAAGGACTTTCAACCCAACTCAACTTTCGGCTACCACGCATACAGGTTCACTGGCATCGGGGAGACGCTCGCGCAAGGGACGCCCGGCACCCTTTGTCAGCGACTGTCGACAGATGGCGCCGCCAGTGCAGAGAGCGCACATACAAAGCCGGAGGCGGTGTGCGCGGAGTCTTTGCTCCCTTACATAGAGCGAGTGCGAATGAAGAAAACGCTGGTCGCAATCGGTTGTAACGAATGTATCGAAGCAATGGCCGGGCGTGTTTTGAATGGCTTCGCGTAGCAGGTGTGCATCAATCTCGTGCTTTTATTTCTGACGATTTTTTTTTGCCTAAACAGCGGCCATATATATACATATGTGTCTGTGTGTGAAGGACGCTCCCTTCAGGTTGTCTTAGCACGGCCTTCATTTTCCTTCCATGCTTGCTTATATAAAAGCACTTTATTACTAACGTTTCGGCCGGAGTCCCGCCTTGGCGAAGAGGCGGCCGAAAAGTTAGTAATAAAGTGCTTTTCGCCAGTGCCCTCTTCTTACAAACACACACACACACAAACAATATAGGGAGCCAACAGTCACCGAAACCAAGGTGCATAGGGGAATGTTTATTTTTTTGTGTGTTGTGCTTAACATTGGGATAATACTTTGATTAATCTATCGCTTAAAGAAAGTTACTTATAAAGCAGCAGAAAAAACAAGCATGCCGCCGGTGGGACCCGAACCCACGACCTCCGAATATCGCGTCCGGTGCTCTACCAACTGAGCTACGGCGACGGCTGTCCAATGTATTTATGTTTACTGGGTGTAAGCGAACTTCGAGTGTTCACCAGCGCCACCCTCGCCCATAGCCCATGGCGGCGAGAGCCCTCATTGCTACCTATGGCATCGACTCAAGGCATCGACTCAAAGCGTCTCAAGTTATGAGGGACGCCGTATGTGAAGGTGTGAAGGGCTTCGGAAATTTCGATCACCCGGGGTTCTTTAACGTGCAGTGGCATCGCTCAGTACATGGGCAGCTAGAATTTCACCTCTATCGAAATGCGACCGCCGCGGCCAGGGTCGAACCCGCGTCTTTCGGCTCAGCAGGCGAGCGCCATACCCACTGAGCCACCGCGGCGGCCGTCACCTAACAATCAACACGTCGAACAATCCCTACATATAAAGTTAAAAACCAGAACACTTCATGCAAATAAACTGCGATTCGTGACATGTCCTCTCTCTGTTTACCCGTGGATTTTAGCATCCCTAGCAGAGTATGCAATGCAAGTTGAATGCCGCAAGTCGCATGACAATCAGCTAACACGGCAATTTTCGAACCAATGACAGTGCCAGATTGCACAAAAAGGGAATTTCGAAACTATACAACTGATCAAGGAACTCCTTCTGCTTGCTTCAAAAGCAGGCGTTTGCATGATTATAGTGTCGCGACTCCGGTTCAGTCTCGATCGAACGTGTATCAAGTACTGTGCACCACCGAATCCGTGTCACGTGAGCACCCTGAAACGTCGAGCCGCCTTGCACGGTTTTCGTTCTGGCATCCGCCCCTCGAGTCATTGTTCTGCGCGATGGCGCTCCCGCTATTCTCCAATTCTGTATAGGGACACCATATATTCTAAAACTCCCTAATATTATACAGTCAAAGTGTGAGGCAAGCCAACTTTCGATGAAGTCCCCTTTATATATCCTACTTATGAACAAAGCAACTGAATAATGCAATGCTACCAAGGACGCGCCGTTTAGTTGGCGACATGAGGCTATATATATTCTGACCGAGTGACCACAAAAAAGTCGTAACGAGATGAGCTAAAGATGCGCTTTTGATGCCTTCTTAGCACCATTTTTTGTTTATAATGACGACAGTATACATTAATGACTTCAGAACGCGTTAGAAGCAAGCAACCAGTATATAAGTAACCACGCATCAAGGCTTTGCCCTCACCAAATTACTCGAATCCAGCATGTCATTGCGAAGAATGCTGCTTCTTCGCCATCGTTCTTCATTACCTCATCCACACCCTATCCCCTTTTTAAAGCGAAAGCTTTACTACGCCAGCCAGCGAGCCATTTCGGCTCGTCGCGCACTTCAGTATGCCGTATGTCGCGACCGACGAACGACCTTGAGCCGTCGTTGCCTAGCAACGCCGCAGCCGCGCTCCAACAGATGGCGCCGCCGTCGACGCCGCTCGCGCTTCGCCTGTGTATTGTAGTCGTTATGGAGAGCGCAAAAGAGACGCAACAACGACAGGACGAAGCGAGCAAGAGGCAATGCGCTCAAGAGACGCCAGAAGAACACGCCGCACGACTCGAGAAGCGTCGTAACGAAGATGCGGCTAGAAGTCGTGCCACGTCCCGGAGTGGCTCTTCAACTGCGGAAGAGACCGGTTTGAGTTCTCGAGAGCGTCGGAATGAGACGCTGCGTAGACGACGTGCCGAGGAAACGAAGCTTTCGCAATTCAACTATAGGGTTAACCAGAGCTAAACCACAGCCAATTTTTAAAAATGGTCTATAGACTTATTAACTCTATTGCCTTCCTATAAATCTTTTTGTCTATTCACAGTCCATAGACCGTCAATAAACAAGTCTATACTAAATGTGTATGGCCATAAATCTAGATTGTATGTAGACTGTTCCCTAGGGTTTGTTTATAGACAGAAGTCTATGGATAGTCTACAGACTGTCTAAAGAAATTTTTATAAGGGTCCGCACATGAGTTAGACCACGGCAGGCTCGCTTGCGTGCGAAAACTTACCGCCGTCAAACAGCTTGCTTCGAATCGAAAGCGTTCTGAAATGAAGTATACGAAAGCTCGAGCAAGAGAAGCCGACGCAAATCGCCCTAAAGCGAGAAAAGGGCAATGCATAGAGAGTAAAGGGCCTCTCTGCAGCGAACCGCCTTATAAGCTGCCTTGGTTGTGGCCATCGAAGCATGAGTAGTTGATGGTAAGGCGCATATATATAGGCCTTAAATCTGCCTTCGTCTTTTTGCGGCGCACACCCAGATATAAATCAAAATCCGTGCCTGAACGAACACGCAGAAGTTTAGCAAGAAAGAAGAAGCCTATTTTTCACGCGTTCAAGTTGCCTCCACTATATATACGGCACCTTTCTTCCTTTCTCCCCCTTGCGGCGCGGTTCGGGTGTCCACCGAGACATGCAATACAGTTACTGCGTCATTTCCTTTCCTGAAAACCTATTTTATTCTGTTCGGGTGTCCACCGATACATGCAATACAGTTACTGCGTTATTTCCTTTCCTGAAAACCTATTTTATTCTGTTCACGCGTTGAAGTCTCATAACTTCCCAAATACGAACGCTGTTCAGTGAGCGCTCGTGTGGAAGACACGAACATCGAGATCACCTGCGAAACAACCTGCAAAATAAGCAGGGAGCCGGAAATTAACCGTTGTCCATATGTCCAGAGGGTAAACGTCGGCGTTTGACGCGCGCATAAAGACTAAACTTCGCGGAATTGGCGCGAAACCGTGGTTCGGAGCGGCAAGCCGAAAAACGAGGTGCCCAAAAAACGGGGAAAAATAGCCGCGGTCGATATCGGCGGTGTCCGCTCCGAAAAACAACCAAAAGGACGTAACAAATTCGAGGCAACCGAAGACCCAGGGCGGGAACGAGGGCGCCGAGAGCTCGAAGAACCGAAACCCCGCCGGAGGGACGAGCCCGTTCGAGACGCCAACAGACGAAGTCGCCCCACGTTGAAACTGCGCGTCTCAGACCGGCGACACGAGAAATGTGCGTCGTCCTTTTGGTTTCCCAGAAGCTGAGACCTGCTCCCAGAGTCCACGAGTGTCCACGCACTCGGAACTCCAAACTCGCCAATGGCTCACAAGAGTTCGGGTGCCTCCGCGGAAGAACTCGAAAAGTGCCGAAAATCGACCCTAAAATCACGGATGGCGCTCGAACCGGGGTCTTCAGATGCTAGAGAAACCGTAACAAACCTAAAATCGGGCACCGAGCAGAAGTAAGGACTTCTAACCAGCGCTCGAAGCGACGAGAGTCCGGTGCGCGACCTCCCACAGACGCTAGGCCTAACGCTCCATGGTGTCACCACGTGAAGCGGGCGCCAGCCGCACGCCGCCCAAGTTGAGTTCGCTGTGCTCGAACGGTGACAGTATCGACGACGCCGACTACGTGGCGGACATCGCTGGAGTGTCTACTACATGCCCCAAAACAGATAAACGCCGTACCAATTATGATTAGGCCGTAAAAGCATCTGTTTTCGGAGTGGTGTCCAAGTCGAAGCCCCAGCAGCGACAACCGCAGAGCAGGAGACCGCAAACTCCCTTCGAAACTGGCTGAAATAATCGAGATGTCACCGTAACCACTACGTGGGCAACAAGCGAAGGCACTAGACGATTCGCTCCAGCAGTCAGATCGGCCGCCAATGCCTCGGCGTCCAGGCCAGAGCCGTTGGCGCGGGGAGCAGCACCGACCAGCAGCCCGGCGTTCAGCGGCAGTGACAGCGCGGCGGGGGTTAGTCTCCAGAATCACGCCGCAGAGCCTAATCCACGACGCCGACGTGCGTTGCGGCGTTTGGGGAGCGCAGAGCGAGCCCCAGCGCAACTGCGAGCGCACAGCGGCGGCCGCCGACGAGACGCCGAGCGGCCGCGCGAGCCCCGCAAAACCGGGGAGCAGACGACGAGCGCCGCACCTTTCCGAGTCGCCATGTTGGGCCGCCGCGGAGACCGGTCGCAGACGACGCTCCAGAAATCGCTCGCTGCTCGAGAACGGAGCGTCGCAGCGACAAGCCGCATGCACGAGCGCAATCGGGATAGCGTGCAGATTCTGCACTCACCGTCGGATCCGATGGGAGAGGCCGGCAAAGGGTCCAAACAAGGGTCAATCCAACGACGCGCGCTCCGTCACAACAACGCGCGGCCGCGGCTCCGCTCGAAAATGGTGAGGCTCGTCTTCTCCCCGCCGCAGAACCGAGGAGAAGCAGGAGGCCCCCTCCGGCGGCTCGCGATTGGTCGGGCGAGGCCACGTGATGCCCTGCCCGGATGGCTTTTGTTCGGCGCGCGTCAGCAAATGGGAGCGCGCGGGAGAACCGTGCGCTCCTTCGACGGACGCTAATGGCATTTGCGCTCGGCCGCGTTCCTTGCTGGCGGCTGAGCCGTGCGGGGTTGCTGGCTTGGCCGGCTTTGCTGGCTGCTGCCGCCGCCGCGAGTATAGTCGTTGCTGCTGTTGCAGCCGGCTTGCCTGCGTACTGCGGAGCCGCGCGGGCCCCTTCGCCGCCGCCGCTCGCCCCTGCGTGTGCCGCTTTATTTTTTTCTTCGTTTTGTTTTGAACCGCTTTCGTATCGCTCGCTCCCCCGCGTCGCGCGGCGTTCCTCCTGTTTTTTGTGTGTGCGCGTGCTTTGGTGTCTGTCGTTGCTGTGGGGCGAGCTCTCTCTCGCTTGAAGGTTGTTACCCGGCGGCGGTGGCTGGCTCGACGGCGCGCGCAATTAGTGCGCGCACCGGCTGCGCTCGCGCGTTTAAAAGACAATACACCTGAGGTCGTCGCCGCTGCCCCATTGTGCGTCATTGTTGAGACCGCACAGCCATTGCGCCTTTGTTGTTCCCTCTAGAGGCTTCGTTTTCTGCTCGCGCGGGATGCCCTTTTGTCAAGGGTCGCTTTTTCCTATCTGACTCCCGGCGCTGAGGCGAAAGTGTATGTAAATCCGTGTTAGCTTTTCGGCGTGCATCTCGAGAATGAGTGCCTCTTTTAGCCTTTCCTTTTTTTTAACATCGTGCATTTTCGGGTACAGTAGATTAGAACATCCTTTCGTCATTAAAAAATAGACCGTGATCACTTCACAATTGTTTTGTTTCAGAAATGAGAGACTATAAAGCACCAATTGCACGCATGAAATGTATACTTATTCATTTTATGAATAAATTGGGAGGCTTGGCAATGCAAGGTACATGCTGTTTTATTCTCTTTCAGCTATCTTTTTTTTTGCAATAAACAGTCTATCGTGTGCTGTTCCTGAGATGCCCGATCGATTCGGACTTTCCTAAAATGCCGTGCACGGCACACATCCGGTTACTGTTGTAGTCCAAAGAGCAATAGTGATAACTGCGTCCTATAATCCTGCACAGATATAGCGATTTATTGCATATATTTGGTTTATTGCGCTCACTGCACAAAATGATAATAAAAAAGTTGGAGGAAAGTTGGGGGTGCACGGAACGCCATCGTCCTTTCGGCGCGACGCGTGGCCTATCGGAAAGTAAGGAAAGGACGCCTGTCTCACATATGTCGGTGGACAGCCGAACCGGGCCGTAAGGAAAATGAAATGAAAAATTGGTTTTAAGGAAATGAAATTACGCCTAACAATTCTCGCTGGACACCCGACCCCGCCGCGGTGGCTCAGTGGTTAGGGCGCTCGACTACTGATCCGGAGTTCCCGGGTTCGAACCCGACTGCGGCGGCTGCGTTTTTATGGAGGAAAAACGCTAGGGCGCCCGTGTGCTGTGCGATGTCAGTGCACGCTAAAGATCCCCAGGTGGCCGAAATTATTCCGGAGCCCTCCACTACGGCACCTATTCTTCCTTTCTCTCACTCCCTCCTTTATCCCTTCCCTTACGGCGCGGTTCCGGTGTCCAAAGATATATGAGACAGATACTGCGCCATTTTCTTTCCCCAAAAACCAATTATTATTATTATTACTGGACACCCGTACCGCGCCCTAAGGGAAGGAAAATTCCTTACGGCGCGGTTCACGTGTCCAGCGAGATGCGCCATTTTTTCGCTCACGGCCAACGCCGCCGACGCGGACACCGGCTTTTCTGCGACACGATGCTCCTTAACGCTGTCGCGTTAATAATTGTTTTTTTGGGGAAAGGAAATGTATCTGTCGCATATATCGTTGGACACCTGAACCGCGCCGTAAGGAAGGGATAAGGACGGAGTGAAAGAAGAAAGAGGTGCCGTAGTGGAGGGCTCCGGAATAATTTCGACCACCCGGGGATATTTAACGTGCACTGACATCGCACAGCACACGGGCGCCTTAGCGTTTCACCTCCATAAAAACGCAGCCGCCGTGGTCGGGTTCGAAACCGGGAACTCCGCATCAGTAGCCGAGCGCCCTAACCACTGAGCCACCGCGGCGGTATACTGTATCACAAAGCTACAGTCAAGCTGGTGAATACACACGGATACATGCATACGCAAAAACACAGATGACCCGATTACATCCAGTGCTTCCGCTTATTTGGACGGCCGGATGTTGTACACATGTTGTAGTTGATGTATGCACGGTGTATGAGTTCCGTTCATATGCAACGTGAACCGCATTTGCACAGGCTCGTTTTTGCGTCGTACAGCGAACCGCATTATGCTTGGGGTTTTCGATATGTATACGTGAAAAGCTGAGTTACAAGTCTTCGACTGAGGGAATGCAAGAAGCCAGTGCGAAAACTCATCGAGAAATAAATACGTCTGCAATATGCCGCTGTTTCGACGTCTGTGCGTGCTTCTGCAATCACGTGCATCTATTACTTTTCGTAAGCCCTCTGACTTGCCGCTATGTTTTCTCTCAGCCGCTTATGCCATGCACTCGACCAGGAATCCAAGCGCATACGCAATTGAGGTATACCCGTTGTCATTGAGCTCTTTCCGACATAGCATGGAAAGACGTGTATCCTGCGTAATACTACACCAAACAGTCAATGTATATCGTCACGTCCATACTCAAGAAGACGGTTCAGGCGCTTGATGCACAGATGCAGTACACACTTTGAAAGTACAGATGAGCAGTTTTTCTCCGCCGACTGCGCGCAACATTATTTTATGCAATAACCTTGTTATGCACGTGCCGATATAATATTGAACAGTCTCACAGGAACATAGCCAGAAAGTTTTTTTTAGAGTGGGGTCTGCAGTCAATTTTTGTAACGTGTGTGTGTGTGCCCCGAAAAACGCCAGTTCGATCCTGGCCGCGGCGGTCGAATTTCGATGGAGGCGAAATTCTAGAGGCCCGTGTACTGTGCGATGTCAGTGCACGTTAAGGAGCCCCAGGTGGTCCAACTTTCCGGAGCCCTTCACTACGGCGTCCCTAATAGCCTGAGTCGCTTTGGGGCGTTAAACCCCCATAAACCTAAACCAAGCTTTCGTGCAGTGGCCAGTGAACCTGATCTGTTCGCGCCGACGCGGGTTCGAGAACGAGTGGCGGCAATATTTATTTTATATCTGCACCCTCAAGGTAAGGAAGAAACGCCGCATTATTGTAGGTGTGGGCAGAGTCCCTCAATACTTACTTTTTTTTAAAGTATTGAGGGACTCTGGTGTGGGTTTGGCCCCGTGAAGCAGTAGTGCTTTTCGTACTAATCACAAAAGAATAATAAAAACGCGGACACTGCAAACATGAGCGAGCCGCCCGGACAAGAGCACGTGCAATGCAGTCTACGAACGCAACGGAAAATGCGTCACAAAGAAAGCCGCACTGCGTATACACGTTAATTCCCAAAGGAAAAAAAAAGCTTCAGCATTTTCTAGGAGTCTCTATTTAGTCATCTCGCGAGGATATAAACGGATAAAATTTCGTTCGTACGCTGGCTAGATAAACAAATGTTTGCTTTCTTTTTTGTGCATAACTCGCTGCCGCCAATGAACACGTGCGTTCGACATTAGCGCCAGTTACTACCAACGCTGCTGTTAATTGTTCACTTCGCACACATTACAAGCTAGCAATTAATTGCATGAGCAAATCACGAAGGTCGAAGCAGCAGCATTGGTGAGATTTCCGCGTGCGTTTCATATTGTCGAGTTTTTATCGCATTGAGGACGGACGTGCAAAAATCTTCGGATGGAGAGAGGTGAAAGTGTAACCGTTAAGTGCATTTCATTAGGAAACAAGCGACAGAACGCTGCTCCTCGCAAAGCACAAAAAGCGGCGCAACGCGCCGACTGTATGTATGCTGGTCTAGCTGAGGGAAACAGTTGATGCTGCGGATCGAGGCTCCTCGAGCTGTGAAAGCATCCCTGGAGACCATGCGCCCTCTATACAGAGCTCGAAAGACACAAGTGGGTGAAGGCAGGGACACGTTCAGCAGTCAAAAAAAATTAACTGCGCTTCAACTACTGCTTAATAATAATTGGTTTTGGGGGGAAGGAAATGGCGCAGTATCTGTCTCATATATCGTTGGACACCTGAACCGCGCCGTCAAGGAAGGGATAAAGGAGGGAGTGAAAGAAGAAAGGAAGAAGAGGTGCCGTAGTGGAGGGCTCCGGAATAATTTCGACCGCCTGGGGATCTTTAACGTGCACTGACATCGCACAGCACACGGGCGCCTTAGCGTTTTTCCTCCATAAAAATGCAGCCGCCGCGGTCGGGTTCGAATCAACTACTGCTGAAGAGCGAAAGCTGTGTTGTATCGGGCAAGTAGACGCGGAACGCACTCAACGTTACAGACGCGCCAAGCCGCGTCTACTTGCCCGATACAACACAGCTTTCAACTACTGCTGAAGAGCGAAAGCTGTGTTGTATCGGGCAAGTAGACGCGGCTTGGCGCGTCTGTAACGTTGAGTGCGTTCCGCAATAGGCAACGCGCCCACCCTGCCAGGTCTCGGATAAATTAATGGTTGATCGCGAGAGGATGGTCACCCAATGAACGCTGCGGCATATATATTGCTGCAGTGGCGCGTGTCTGCCACAACGTTGTCACCGCTAATGCATGCAGCCCACATCTTTCTCTCCCCACCGCCACGTACCTCAAAGCGCGAGCGTCCGCTGCCCCAGGGAGCCAGTTCTGCGCCTTCCTTTTCACAAAATCACCGGAGTCTAGAAATCTGCCAACGCTAACGCCAATGAACACAACGCCGACGGTCTATAGCTTCAGTGCCGCGTTACTGCTACACCGTTGTAGGGAGCCAGTTCTGCGCCTTCCTTTTCACAAAATCACCGGAGTCTAGAAATCTGCCAACGCTAACGTCAATGAACACAGCGCAGACGGTCTATAGTTTCAGTGCCGCGTTTCTGCTACATCAACTCCGGGATCGGCCCGGGACCTATTTGTGTGCGGCGCCTTTTTTTTCTATCTTCCCTCTCCTATCCTTTCTTTAACTCTCCTACTTTCAGCACGCGGCAGCGAGCGCGGCTCGCCTTGAGCCAGTATATATGCAGGCCCGCGCACTTTCCTTCCTGTCAGCAACAGCTACACCGTTGTACCCGCCGCGGTGGCTCAGTGGTTAGGGCGCTCGGTTACTGATCCGGGCTACCCGGGTTCGAACCCGACCGCGGCGGCAGCGTTTCGATGGAGGCGAAACGCAAATGCGTCCGTGTACTGTGCGATGTCAGTGCAGCTAAAGATCCCCAGGTGGTCGAAATTATTCCGGAGCCCTCCACTATGGCACCTCTTCCTTCTCTCAGTCCCTCCTTTGCCCATTCCCTTACGGCGCGGTTCAGATGTCCGCCGGTATGTGAGACATACTGCACCATTTCCTTTCTCCACAACCAATTTTCCAATTTTCATATTACTTGCGGTGGACTACAGGTCTCCTAATAATTAAGAATCCTGACAGTAATAGTTAAAAAATTAACTATTCAATATTGGTTAGCCAGCCTGCTAGTTAGCACTTCTTAGCTGCATTTAAAGTACTACGCCACTGACAATGTTTACCGAAATAAGCACTCTTCTAACTCAAAAAGCCTATTTTTTAAAACCGTGTAGAGTCTTGGGTGAAATTCACCCTGTGAAACTATAAAAAGGGCAAAAAATGTTGTAGAACTTTAACGTATGGCTAAACCAACTAGACGTGCGAAAGCATGTGTTTAGCCTGCTTGGTTCAGGGTTTTGCTTGCCGGGTCACTGGAATGTCTGGCGACGATATGAGTTCGATAGTTGGGAAGGGTGGTTAATAGGGACGTGGGAAGCGCCGCCGACAGAGACTCTTGCACAAGTAATCGATGAAGCAGCGGGGCAAGAGGCAGGGTCACAAGGAGCAGTTCTCCAGCACGAGCGTCTATTCTTCTATTCTCCTTTCGTCCACCCATTCCTTAGCGCTGCGGCTCAAGGAATTTTAGCTCTCTACTGTGCTAAAATTGCAACCGAACGGCCAACTTTCTGCCGTGTCGCTGCACCCTGTCGGGTGTCGCACTCAACCCTTATAAAAATGCTCTATAGAAAGTCCATAGGTTCAGGTGCCCAACGATATATGAGACAGATACTGCGCCATTTCCTTTCCCTAAAAACCAATATTATTATTATTATTATTATTATTATTATTATTATTATTATTATTATATATTATTATTATTATTATTAAAAAAAAAAACTCTACAGACTGTCCATAGACAAAATTCTAATAAAAGTGTATGACCATAAATCTATACACTGTTTATAGGATTTGTATTGCCTATGGACACCTGGGGTTTGTCTATCGAGAGTCTATAGACTTTATAGACAGAAGTCTGTGGACAGTCTATAGAGTGACCGCGCAGTATAGACCGGCCGTGTACTGTGTGCAGTAAATCAGTGAGGGCAGAGCCACGCCGACGAGCACACGTCATTCGGCGGCATATACGTGCGAGGTGCCCTTATCTGCGTGACCTGGGAGGGAGTGGAGATTCAGTGCCCGGCGTCTGCGACCGCGCTGCCCCCCCAGGGAGAAAGCCGATAACGATGATAAAAACTGCTTGCACTGCTGCGTCATCTGTCCCGCTGTACTTATCACTCTATAAACGATGCGCAGTGAGGCGAAGACAGACTCTCACAGGGCCGCGGCTGACCGCTCCATTCTGAATAGGGCGCTGCCGACAGGATTCGAAATCCACTCGAGTTTCCCAGTACTGTTTATGAGGGTGTAAGGTCTCAAAGCGACTCAGCCTATGAAGGACACCGTAGTGAATGCCTCCGGAAATTTCAAGCACCTGGGGTTCTTTAACGTGCACAGATCGACACCGCACAGTACACGCGTGCCTCTGCCATTTCGCCTCCATCGAAATGCGACCGCCGCAGCCGGGATCGACTACTGATCCGGAGTTCCCGGGTTCGAACCCGACCGCGGCGGCTGCGTTTTTATGAAGGAAAAACGCTAAGGCGCCCGTGTGCTGTGCGATGTCAGTGCACGTTAAAGATCCCCAGGTGGTCGAAATTATTCCGGAGCCCTCCACTACGGCACCTAATTCTTCCTTTCTTCTTTCACTCACTCCTCTTATCCCACCCCTTACGGCGCGGTTCAGGTGTCCAACGATATATGAGACAGATACTGCGCCATTTCCTTTCCCCAAAAAACCAACCAACCAAGCAAAAAGCCGGGATCGAACCCGCGCCTTTCGGCTCAGCAGCCGAGTGCCGCTGAGCCACCTCGGCTGCATACTAATCCAAATAGCCCGGCACATTATTACTGCGTACTCATGCTACACGCTATAAACTCGCTCCTGCCAGTGCAGCGGGTGCGCGAAGCTAGGCGCCTCTCTACATTTGCAGCGCAGCCAAAAATGTTGGCACAGTAGAAGGCGTGCATCCTGGCGGCGCGTTTTCCTCCTTCCGGATGCGCGAGTGAGCGTTCCGGCTCGGCGGGCACGGTGACAGCGGCAATAACAGCCGCTCTCGACGACGGAGGCCAGCCACGTTGAACGACTCGTCCCGTGGCCACCACGCATGCCTGACCGCTGCACGAGCGCAGTTTGCAGGCGCCCACTGTCGAGCATGAGTTCGCGCACCACACATGACTATGGGTGGCGTCGTGGGAAAGTTCGGCTTCCTCGAAGCCCAGGCGCGGAACCTGAAATTGGTGGTTCTTCAGAGGTTCGCAACTCGTAAACTTTTATGCATTGCTCTTAGAAAAAGGTCGGAGGATTCACTACGTAGCTACTAGCAAGTTACTTGTCACGCAGGATCACTCCGTATACCTTCTTAGCACCTGGAGGAAGTAAAAGTAGAACTAGTCAAAAGTTACTTCCTCAAGAAGCTATGTGAAGAGCAATACAGCCACAGACAAGAAGCTGGTATATGCTATTTGCTAAGAAAATGAGTAGAAACTGTTTTCGCATATGTTGCTATAGGTTCTTTGTACGGCGTGCTGGTGTGCATTGTTAAATCTGTGCGCACTGGAAAAAAGAAGTATATCTTCCATTTGACTAATTTTCGACACCAGTCAGAACTAAGAGTGTGCGCTGGTCATAAAGCACGCACACAAGTTGACACATTGCGCATTAAATGTAAAAATTATGCGATGTGATGGCATCAAACAACCCTACCAGGGACTCGCAACGCTTCAGAATGCAAGAAAGCTTACAAACGCGCACTGCGCATGCATCATGTAGGTAAAAGTTTCTCAGTCCTATAAACTCCGTAAATCTGACTCTCAGTTACGGTATAGTAGCTTTTACGCTCTGAGTCAAGACGCAAGGCTTAATTATGAAGTTGCAGTTGTATAAACAGGTTGGTCCACACAACCGCACGCCGTTGCACAAATGAAGTAAACGGCGGCGCAACAAGGACACTAACAAGAAAGGGACACCACATGCGCACTTTCTTGTTGGTGCCCTTGTTGCGCCACCGTTCATTTCAGCATGCACCAACTCGCCCCTCAGGCCGTTATTCCGTTGCACAAGTGTTTAATTAATAGTAATAATAATTTGTTTTGAGGGAAAGTAAATGGCGCAGTATCTGTCTCATATCGTTGGACACCTGAACCGCGCCGTAAGAGAAGGGGTAAAGGAGGGAGTGAAAGGAAAAAGAAGAGGTGCCGTAGTGGAGGGCTCCGGAATAATTTCGACCACCTGGGGATCTTTAACGTGCACTGACATCGCACAGCACACGGGCGCCTTACCTCCATAAAAACGCAGCCGCCGCGGTCGGGTTCGAACCCGGGAACTCCAGATCAGTAGTCGAGCGCCTTAACCACTGAGCCACCGCGGCGGGTACAAATGTTTAATGTTTACTACCTCTATTTTTTTGAAGAGTGTAGATCTTCCTGCTTCTGCGGCGATACGTACGTTCGTTGTTGCTGTTCTTGTATACGTCATCGTCGTTCTCAGTGTTCGATATAACGGTGGTAAAGGGAGCGGTCCCGACTGCCGCTCAGTTTAACTTGTCATATATGGTATCCTTTTTTTGAGGGCGTGTGCTTCGTTTCTTGACCTTTTCTAGTCTATAAAAGGTCTGTTTTGCGGAGAAAGTGCTCTTTTTGCGATTTTTACCCAGTAGCTAATTAATACAGGCCAACATAAATTTATCCACATGTAGTGACCCTTTAAGGAGGCAAGAACTGTGGTTTTTATAAAACCTGTTGAATCTTCCGTCTTCTCCCTCGCAATTTGTCTTAAAAGTGTGAAGAAGTCTATAAATTTGCCCTGGAAAGTCCGTAAACTTGAGTTAATATAAATCATGGACGCATTGCCGCTGTCACCCTTGTGGGCACGGGTGGTTTGCACGTTTGTCATCACTCTCCAGTGAAGCACTGTGCAGCTCAGTCACCAGGCCAGCGACGACGCTGAGTCCTGACTTTTTGCCTCCACACGAAGCTCATATCAGCGGCTTGAGTTGTATTCAAGGTCGTCTTGTGTATACAGCATCGCGTCTGTTATTTCGTCTCCCTATTCCACAAGGCGTCATCCCTGGTTGCAGCTTCATTTCTTCTCATGGTCGATTGTGCCCGTGCCGAGATTGCATTGCATAATAATAGTAATTGGTTTTGGGGGGAAAGGAAATGGCGCAGTATGTCTCACATATCGTTGGACACCTGAGCCGCGCCGTAAGGGAAGGGATAAAGGAGGGAGTGAAAGAAGGAAAGGAAGAAAGAGGTGCCGTAGTGGAGGACTCCGGAATAATTCTGACCACCTGGGGACCTTTAACGTGCACTGACATCGCCCAGCACACAGGGAGGGGCCTTAGCGTTTTGCCTCCATAAAAGCGCAGCCGCCGCGGTCGGGTTCGAGCCCGGGAACTCCGGATCAGTAGCCGGGCGCTCTAACCGCTGAAAAAGCCGCAGTATTCACGTTTCCCTTTCCTCTCGCGCATCACACCAGCTCTAAGTGCAGAGAATTGTTGAGTCCAACAGCTCCTTGATGGAGAGCAGCTGCGGTGGCCCTGAACTGCATGCTGCTGTTCACCGAGAATTCGCGACATAACGTAATTGATGGAGAGATTTTGCACTAAAGAAAGGAATTCGCAATTTTTCTTCCACGCGTGTCTTGCTCTGACAGCGGGCATATCTTCAGTGCGTACACGTATACGCATGCAAGCCGGTAGGTGTTGGTTCATAGCAAAATTGTACGCCATGCACTACGATGAGGTATGGTACGGTATGGTACGGTATGGTACGGTATGGTATGGTACGGTACGGTAGCTGTGTTGTGCTGTGCTATGCTGTGCTATGCGTTGTGCTGTGCTGTGCGGTAAGGTAAGGTAAGGTACGGTATGGTATGATACAAGTTAGTTTAAACCAGATGTGCAAGTTAGAATGTTGAGAACTATATATGCAGTATTACACAGTTTCGAAGCCGCCATTCGGTGTAAATGTCACGACGCTGCTCTGCGCGTTCGACGCTAAAAGCGGGGCCCGACGCGATCAGATATCATACCGCTCTTTCCAATATAGCCTGAGGCCTACACAAGTACATGTTCAGTTTCGCAAGATCCGTATTTCGTTATAACCCGACATCGTTCTCTAGCTAGCACGGCAGCTCTATGGATGCTTGACGAAACAATAGGCGAGAGTGCATAATGCCTTCATCAATTGCCTCAGGCCGCACTACATGTCGACAGTTATCGCGTTTTTCCTATGATAAACACGACGACAAAGCGGGGTGAAACAATCTTCACTTGCTGCAAAAAGTTCATGTTGCACAAGATCACGAAGTCTCTCAGGCGTTCAATCTTCTTTTGTTATATTGGTTTTCGTGCCCGGTGCATTACATTCGTTTTATTTTCTTGCACGCAGAATGGGATATTGGAGAGGCGCCAACTTCTCAAGTGCGCACATAAAGGCGGGCACATCCAGCACGCCGGTGGAAAGGGGTCGGAGAACGTGACGACATGACAGGAAGCTAAGCAAAACACTAAATGAAAGTGGTCCTTCTTTTCTCCTTCTATTTACTCTAGTCGTCGCTTCTTTCAAAAGCGAGGCTATGCATATTTCACGAATGAGGGATTCCTCCCTGCTTACACGTATTTTTTTTTTCTCTCCCCGGTGCGGTGATTGCCCGTTGCGAAGCCCAACTCTTTCACATAAACAGAATGCGGGATCATTACACGAGTGAGGGAATGCGCCGCCAGTGTTAGTACGGCGTGGAGAATACGCGCGTGACTTGCTCCTCTGTATTTACACTGGCAACTTTCTTTCCACAGTATATGCGTCCACTTGCGAATATATCGGAATACATAAACGGCGAATGTTGGGCGCACAGCAAGAAAAACAAGCTAGGTGTATGCGTGAAAAACGCGACTTCACTAAAGAAAAGAAAATTTCCAACGTTAACGTTTGTTGCACAATGCTCGAAACTCAGTGGTAGCATTGCGCGATTTTTTATAGGAATTTATTATTAACCGCTTTGCATTGTGCCGTCGTCGTTAGCTTCCATGGACGTTAAAGCAATCGCTGCATGCGAGCGCTCTTAGCGCTCGCGTCGATGACGTTCGCTGCTCGCTAGGCGCGGTCTGCTTGGCGTCAACGAGTGCATGGATTGGTGCGCGCTGCTATCTCGATCGATGCCTCGGCTACACTAAAACTGCGGCTACTTACGGGTTCAGCGTTACGGCTGTCGAGCGCGACGAGTTGAGGAGCGACGTCTTTTGTTTCGGCTCGTTCCATGTCGACCTATTCCATGCCCGCCCGTTCCACATGCTGCGATTTTCGTCTCGCGACGCTGGGATTTTCGTGCGCACATATTTCTCAAACCACAAAACAATTTCTGTAACCCTCTCGAAACGGGAACACAATCATCACACATTGCATGGCGGGGCTTCATTGCATTAATCATTTCGTGAGCCATGTATAGCGCGCACTCCCCGCGTATACCTATCGGGTATATGCGGCTGTAATTTTTCTTCTTTCTCCGCTCCTTCGGTCCCTTCACGCATTCCCTCACCTTGGGGTTAAGGTATCACACCACCGAGTGTAATAATGTCAGAGAGATTTAGCGCATATCGGGAGCCTTGATTCGCTACCACCATCTGCTTACGCGCTTGTATATATATATATATATATATATATATATATATATATATATATATATATATATATATATATATATATATATATATATATATATATATATATATATATATATATATATATATATATATATATATATATATATATATATATATGCAGTGGCAGATGGGCACCCATCGGAGCCAACTGCGCATGTGCAGATAGCTGCCCGCGGAAGCGAATCGCGCTAAGCTGAGGCTATCTATAATTACTGCGTTTCTTTTTTCCTCGCCAAATTACTTCAACCTCCTCCTCTTCCTCTAGGGAACATCGGAATATCGAACCGTGGCGAACATCGAACCGCGGGGAGGGGTGACCGTCCGTGTGGTGCGCGATGTAAGTACAAGTTAAAGGTACCCAGATGGTCGAAATTATTCCGCAGACCCCCCCCCCCCCTCTCTCTCTCTTCTTTCAGTCCTTCCTTCGGCGCCTCTCACATGGCGCGAGTTCGCGGGTTGCGGTGTCCATGCAGAAGTACTGACTGCTCATTTTCTTTTCTATGGGGCCACGAGCTCCTCATTCCCCAGCCTTGTCTGTTATGTTATAGTAGGTGCAGGTGAGTATGCGCTTGCGGTGCGGAAGAGGGAAAAAGTAATACGTATGGTACACGCAGCTGCGCGTACACTGATTCTTTTATGACGCGCCTGTCTGGCGCGCTCGGTTACTGTTGAAATGATGTACCCAGAAAAAAATTACAAGAGTCCCGCGTACTCGGCTGACGCATTCCAGCTATGGTAGTGAACAGATGAAGGCCGACGAAGGTGGAACGCAAATAAAAAAAAAACGCAGGAAACTTTATTAACCCAATATAGCATTGGCCAATCTCTATGCATGCATGAGAAAGTTTCAAGTGAGCTACAGTCGTTTGTGAGGAACTACGTGCCGACCAGTCGCAGTGGCATTGGCGTTCGACTGATGATTCCAAAGTCGCGGGCTCGATTCCTGCCGCGGCGCCCGTATTTCGATGGAGGCAAAATGCAAAAACGCCCATGTGCTATGCGATGCCAGTGCACGGTAAAGAACCCTGGTCTAAAGCAATCCGGAGTCCTCCATTGTGGCGTCCCTCATAACCGATGCTTCGCTTCGGCCATTAACCGCCACAATTCACAGTTCAAGAGCGACGTGTAAAAGGCGCGTAAAAGGTTTTGAACAACGTAGCAGAAAGCTTCATGCTAGCAATGCGTGTCCAAAAGCGTGACTTCGACGTTTATTTGAAAACGGGCGACAAAAGTTCACGTCGTCTAAAGCTAAAAGATTCAGGATAGAAGTTCCACTGAACACGTTCATATATGACGAAGGCAGACACATTACAAAGACAGATAGCCTAACATACAAATTGCTTTGCTGAATGCCCACGGTCGAAGACGGGAGATGTTCTGGTTCACAAAGAAAATGGCGCGAAATACGGGGACAAAAGAGAAACAAACACGACAGGACCAGCGCCAGCACCAGGACTTGCGTGCTTGTTTGTCTTTTGTCCCCTATTTCGCGCCATTTTCTTTGTGAATCATGAACCAACTAGCCCAAACCAGAGTTCTCCTTGGATGTTCTGGTGCTTGTTGTCCGCAAATTAGATACATTTTTTTTTTCGTCATGATCGACGAGGACCCGTTAGACCAGCGGACACACGAAAACTCCGCATGAGAGTTCGCATCTAGGCAGAAATACAAACGCAAAGTTGTGCCGCTGACCTGCAACCACAGAAGCGCGGCATAATGGAAAAATGGAAATGTTGTGTGTGGCAGTGAAATGCACGCTCAGTGCTCTTCCCAAATTCCACGAAGTACAGCAACGGTTGAGCTTTGCTTGTAAGCAGGCCGTAGACTTCCCGGTGTTTATTTCTGAGAAAAATCGCCACATATTTTTCAGCGTTTATTTCTCTTAGGAAATCGGGTGTTTTTCGGCTATAGTTGTGCGGTGCATGCAACCGCTAAGAGCGTTATAATCAGTGAAAATAATTATCTAACTTTACAAACGGGGTGACAAAGCCGAGAGCACCAATTTCAACCTCACTGTTACATTAGCTATATGCACACAGTTGGTTGTATTAGCAGGTTTGTTGACATTACTTATATAAATGTATTAGCATGCTTTTGTTAACAGCACCCAACTCGAAAATGTTCGTTGAACTTTAGTGCTTTAGGTTTTAAAAGACACTGGGAACAACATGGTCTTGTCGCACGCACGCATGTATATATATTATATTGTTTACGTAACAACTGACCGACGACGCGAGCACTGGCCTATTTATACGGTGTCCGCCTGAAGTTTGAACAGGCTGAATACGCCTCGCAATACGAGTCTGTATACAGGTCTGTTCATAATGCGCGCAACAAATCCGGCTACGTACTAGGCCGTTTCCATGAGGGTCCAAAATATGGAAGTGTATAGATATGGGGGACAGCTGTGAATTGAAAGTAATAGTGGCCGTTCAGCTGGATGATCTGAAACAACCTGTCTGAGACAACCTATCCCAAAGCGACTAAGGCTATGAGGGACGCCGTAGTGGAGGGCTCCGGAAATTTCGAACAACGGGCCTCTGGCATTTCGCCTCCATCGAAATGCGACCGCCGCAGCCGGGATCGAACCTGCGTCTTTCGGGTCAGCAGTCGAACACCATATAAACACTGAGCCACTGCGGCCGTTTTGTAGAATACTGTAAATGTGCTGCTAGTAATATTCTTAGGTCTTCGTCCACCATGTTCGTTACGGCGTCCACGCTTCAGGGGCATTCTGCTGGCGCCTGATTTCACTCCTCTAGTAGTGCGGTAAGTTTCATACCAAGAAGAGAACACATCTCGTACGAGAGGTTCCTGTTCGTTTTTACGTTGCTGTAACAGATGCTTGCTCTCGAGGACAGGTCGGCGATGAGATTATTAGAGGCGCAGACGTAGATAGTGCGTCAATAGGTGATATCTCCCGAATTTATCTTTATCTTCTCCCCCCCCCCCCTGATTACTTTACATTAAATCCGCAGCTGTCGGTTATTAGACACAGACGTCGAATATGTCTGCGAAGGCACACTATAGTCCAAGTAAATTAGTACGAGCGCTAAATGACTTCTGCACACATTCCACAACAATAAACAGTTGTTTGCATTATTTTTCTGTATCATGCAAGACCCTATAGTTTTTATTTGAAAGAAAAAAAGCCATACAAGGTCCGCTTGTTCTACGGAATACCGTGTGGTTTAATGCCGACGCGGCTCGGCCCCGACAAAAGCTGTCAGAGCGGGGTTTCGAAATTCTCGGTGTCAGTGCGTGTCTTACGAAACTGCGGATTACAGCGAGCGCAGCAAGTTCAACGTTTCTCACGCCATGTTTTCATGCTGCTCTAATGAGGCAAGCGCAGCCTGCTGCACAGAAATTTCGTGTCTCACCAATCAAACGAATGAGAAAAGTCGAAAGTGAAAGTTGATCTCTACGCAGTTATACTTAGGTGAAAACCGCAAAGCTACTTGCCAGTAGCAGGGAATAACAGCCGCAAACAGGGATTTGCATCTTTCTGAAAAGCCGGTAGTGCATGTGCACTGGCCTCCCAACACGCCGGTCGGGCTCTCTGAAGAGGCATTTTATGTTGACCGCTATCTGGTGTAGCTCACGCTGCGATCCTGACGTCTCCACACACAGAGCTGCACAGGGCGACGATATCGGCGTGGCCGTCAGAGTGGCTCTCCGATCCTATTAGTCACAGGAGGTTGGCCGCTATAATACGCTCGCCTTTGAGAAAGCACTAATTCCGCACCACGACCAATAAATCGAAGCACAGCACCAAGAGAAAGCCGACGCGGGCCCGGATATACGATGGCCATCGTTGTTTTATGTTGTGCAGTGTTGTCAGGCACGTAACATTTTCCGGATTTGCTAATAGAATGGTCATTCTCAGAAGTTTTTGCGAATATCCTAGAGCTTAGACAAGTGCTTTGAATTTTTGTCTCTACTATCACACGGCGTCACTGCTTCTGAGAGAAGGTAAAATTGGGCACCGATTCTTCACAACATCGGCGACAGCCTGGTGGAAGCCAAGGCGGGGGATTGACTGTAGAGGAGCTGTTTCATTCTAGACGTAATAAATGATAGATAACGTTTTACTTAACGCCGCAGTTCCTGGCAATTCTCGGTGAGAGGCGTTACCGGTTAATCCTTTATCCCATTTGCTCGGCCGAATCAGAGCTTTCTTAGCATCAGATTAAAGAAGAAAAAAAGATGTTACACACACCTGTTAGTCAAATTCACTAATGATAAAATATTTCCTACAATAAAAACGCCTGCGCGCTTAGGTGCTCGGCCAAGCCCATTGCGGCGATATTGCCGATATTCTCACCAACGCGAGTTTAAAACATCGGCGGTACTGTTATGAGTGTCTCGTCAGCATTACTGTGCTTTGAAAGGGCAAGAAATAGGAAAGTTTTGTTTTGTCCTGAGCTTTGGTTTCGTTTTCTGTTTATTGGTTTGGATTTGGGCTTGTTTATGTAGATGTGTACTTCTTATTGGCTCTGTAATTGTCACGGGATTACTCCCTATATAAACTCACCCCGCCTGAATAAAACATCATTCGTCATGTCATTCTGAGTGTTGACTCACTTTTGCGGCCGCCCAGGCTGACACTACAAGTTTCTTGGCGAAAACATTCGTCCGATATCTTAATTCATCATGTTCAGAAATCGGTTATTTTCGATGTTAATCGATTCCATATTTTTTTCTTTACCGGCGGATGTTTATCGGTGTTTTTCGGTTAAAACCGAAAAGTACACGACCTATAGTTGTAATAACTCCAATGCAATCACGAAAACACATGGATAGGCACACAGAAATGCAGAAATGATATACTACAGAAGGTTGAACTGTGAATTGATAGTTCAGCCTCGAGTCGTGCCATTTCTGTGTCTGTATGCCTGCTGATGCGATCACAGAAACTGAAAGTAAAACCGTGATCAATGTGTATCTATAGCTACCCGGCTGCGCCAGTCTTGGGTAGGGAGCTTGAACGGCGCACAACGTATAGGAAACACAGTGGATACAGGTTCTGACAACACTTGCTCGAATAAGCACCCACACAGACTGACTAGTTACAAGCCAGATGGACGAGTGCACTTTATATACCTCAGCATATCATCTGGTGTTGCGTAAATCAGTTTTTATTGCCTACGGCGCTCCACAGAACCCTGCAAAATATTGCATTTGTTATGCGCGTGCCGCGAAGAGTATATATAGGCGTCTGTTTCAAGTACAGACTTCATCAACGCAGCACGAAGCCCCTACGGAGTCAATGCCTTCCATTCTGCGATGATGCCCTTTTGCTTGAAAGCACTGCCATTGCCGGCGCGCACAGCTGCAAATACGGTGCATTGCACTTGATCACTGGCATGGTATGCGCGTTATGTCTGTTATGATGCACGCATGTCTCTCACAATTGTTGAGTCCCTCGCGCGAACGAAGAAACAGCCGTGCGGATTAATCGCTTTCCTTGCGCGTTGTAAAACGCGATCTGTGCACATGAGCCGTATTTGTGCGTTTGATACGTGCGCGTCCTTCTAGCGGCATTGCATACAGTTTGGTTTTTGCCGATCGAGTTGCAATACGCGATCTGACGCGCCTGAGCTCCCCCGGGCTCGTTTTCTGTATATATTGTGTATAGTTCTGAAGAGTAGAACTTCGCTACGGCCGATGTAGTTCGCGAGATAATCTACCACAAAAATGTCTATTTGCTGCTATATATACTCTATATACCGGGGGCCGCCGCGGTGGCTCAGTGGTTATGGCGCTCGGCTGCTGGCCCGAAGGACGCGGGTTCGATCCCGGCCGCCGCGGTCGAATTTCGATGGAGGCGAAATTCTAGAGGCCCATGTACTGTGCGATGTCAGTGCATGTCAAAGAACCCCAGGTGGTCGAAATTCCCGGAGCCCTTCACTACGGCACCTCTCATAGCCTGAGTCGCTTTGGGACGTTAAACCCCCTTATACCATAAACCACTCTATATACCGGGCATCCTAGCTGAATACAACCAATTTTTTTAAAAAGACGGAGTGTCCTATTTAGGTAACTGAAACGAACTGAGTGCTGTTGAGAATCGTGTGGCCTAGTGTTCAGTATTTTTGTCACCCTTCAAAGGCAGGTACTAATTCGCTAACTTTTTTAACACTGGCGAAGAGAACAAAGTGACATTTCGGAATTGTATAGATCGTCTTGAAGAACAGCAGTCTGAAATATGTACAGCAAGGTACTATACCATTTACGTAGATTTTTTTCGCCGGTCAACAGGTTGGGAGTTGCTGGCGCATATGTTGCGGCAGCTATAAACGCAATGCCGCGTAGAGAGGCTGTCCTTTTATTAAGGCTGGTAAAATTAGGTGCGCAATGGCATGTTGCGTTGTAAGTAGTTCACGCTGCTGTTTCTCAAAGCGATCTACAACTTGCGATTTTCCCGAAGCCAACAATTAAAAAGTTTGCTTATATTAGCCTGTACTAAATAACAAACTTTCCTGAATAAAAAAAAATGCTGACAGGTCATACGGCTCTCAACTCGCCTATAGAACTCTCCGCCTCCTTTATAAAACTTGAATACATTTAGCTGAGACACCCGGTATATAGTTAGGGCTCTGTTCTCGGGTTTAATGTTCTTCAGAATTCGCTAGGTAAAAATCGGCCGCGATCCTATGAGCTCAAATTAGAGTACAATCTGGATTATTGCAGAAATTCTTCTTCGTTTTTTCTTTTAGGGGTAATTTCTGCAGCAAAAATAACGCTTTTTTTCACACAGTATTTTCATATGCAATTTAGAAATTACGAGATGCGCCAAGAAATTGTTAACTAAGTTTCCCACATTACTATATTATTTCTCATTTATTACCATTATTTTATCGCGGATGTTATCACGCCATGTAGATCACTCAGCGCCTATGCTGTTGAAATGCCTGCCATTTACACATTGCGAAAACATTCTTTCGACATTATATACAGCCGACATTTTAAGACCAACATCGCCCTATAGCCGGATTTTATTTGTGTAGCAGTTTATAGAATGAGGGAAATAAAGATCGTCCTTTCAGTACCAGTGTTCTGCAATCTCGCCTCAAAAGCGTATACAGCCTTCTAACTTACTATACGCCACAGATAGCATGCAGTAAAGGAAGCTAAAATCGCCTTAGCAATACCTAATTTAGGTGCACTGCGTAATTCTAAGAGAACCGCTACGTCTGAGTGGCAAACTTCAATTTCGTGCTTTGGCGACCTACGTTTCTCGAAGACGCAATTTCGTGTAGAGGCTGCATGGGTTTAACGAGATCTTTAAGAAATTTGCTCAGATTGCAAAAATTAAAACGGGTTTCAACCGAAAACGAAGGGTCATGCACGGAATTATTTTTGTGTGTGTGTGTCCCTTATAATCATGAATTTATTGTCATTTATTTAACATCCGGGGACTCTAGCGTGGCGCAGCAGATATGGGCGTTCCGTAAGTTCGCGCTCTGAACGAATTCATATATAGTGGCGTGCATTGCTTGCAGAAGAGACCAGAGAGAATTAAGGCGGACTTCCCCTTGTTGCGCGCTTCACGAGGTTTTTCCCTGGGGTCAGCCCCGCATGCAGGACGTACTAGCGAAACGGATCCGGGAATCGGGTGCCTGGGGGCTAGTGGTAAAAAGAAAGAAGAGTGAATTAGCCCCAGTCTCTAAGACTGGACAGTCCAAGCTCTGCGCTGCAGAACAGACGCCGACGTCCAGTCCTGATTAAAAGGGCGCGTAAGAGAGTTGAGAAATGGCACTCAGACATCTATCAAGGATGCATCAGCAGGGTTGGCTTACGCGCCGTGTATAACAGATGGAACGCGTTGTAGCAGATTGTTTCCGACATTCGCGCGCACCGAACACGATCACATAACGTGCAGAATGTGTCGCTTAAGACATGTGCGCCTCGCAAGGAATAAATCTCTCTCTCTCTTTCTCTCTCGCGTTTCGCGGCAATATAGTAAAGACTGAGGATGAATAATGGCAGCTGACGCGTTAAATCAGCTTCCCTTCAAATGCGATGGCTCCATGCATGGCCATTGTCGTCCTAACTACCTCTGTAGTGTTTGTTCAGCGGTTGCACAGCTGGCTTCATCAAAATCAGGGGCGGATCCCGAGTTCTCGTATGAATTGTTCCTGAATTTTCAGGTCGCGTATGGCGCCTAGGCAATCATGTTTGCTGAAGCTTTGACCTGCTGACGACAGCTGCATATTAACTCTCACAGTCCTGCCACATATCAACAATGCAGAGCATGGAGTTGAAGTGACCTATTTATTGGGGTCGAGGTCATAGAGCTATTTGCAGATAAGTGCTATCTGAGTCACAGGGTCTCTGACCAGTGAGGGCAGCCAACGATACGACGGCAATCACCATAGCTTTCCTATATCAGTTCAGCCGCTACTTAACTGAAGCAAGATCCGGTTTCGATAAAACAGCAAGGTCTCTGTGAGACAGAGTGCCGCTTTTTTAAACCCCAATAGAAAACAATCTCCTTGTCTGTTTCGATTGCATATGTGTAAAACGGGTTCATTCGTCTTATCATCTCCAAGTTCCCCGCAGACGACACAGATATCGATTGCATATATTTCTATTGGCCACTGACGATTTGCCATCGTACATCAATGGGACCAAAAGTTTTATTTCCATGCGTTACCAGAACTCGTGTCAAATTATAAACATTAAAGGCTACTTCGTTTGACGCAGTTAATTTTGTTTTGAGAAATAGCATATAAACGGCACGTTTCACACCTGCTATACGTGCAAATAAAGAGTTAACGAAAATTTCGGCGTTTTTTTTTATGACATTCACAAAAGCGAACGCCTCTCGCAATAGCGCCTTATTTCTATAGCATCAGTGCCTATGTTTGCGCACAGGTTATTCAGCAGTAAGTCAAAACATGATACCGCGGCGCACATTTTTCGTTGTTTACGTAGCAATCTAAACACGATCGAATACACCTATTTGGAAGTAAAAAGGCAGTAACCTGTCCCCTGTCGTGCTCCCTTTTATGAAAGGGAAGACGACTTATCCTCTTTTTACTCCTTTCGTGTTTAGATTGCACATAGTCTACGGGTACCAAACCGTGAGCGCTGCAATGGCACGGGCTGCCATTGCTCACACGTATACGCGTGAAGAAAGCGGGGAACATGACGGCGAGGGAGGGAGGCATAGAAAGAGGAAGGAAAAGAAAATAAACTGCGAAGAATTAGTGCGGAGAGTGGAAGAACGCGGTTTCTTTTATTTCTGTTCTTCCCTGATTTTGAAGACATCCGCGGTAATTCTCACGCGGAAAATGCTAGGAAACGTCGCAAAAATGTATGAATACAAAGGGGGGCAGAGGGGAATGCAGATTAAATACTATCTTGACAACCTTGATATAATTATTAAGCATGAAATCACATATTAAAGACAGGACAAGCTTGGAAAACCTGGCGAGGTATGGAACGCTTGGTTGCTATAGTATATATGTATAGACTATATAGAAGACGACAGTTTTTGAATCAGACAGATCTATATAAAAATGACGGCGCTGGGCTCTACGGAGACGTGTAAGTGAAACAGCGCGCTCTATGCACGGGAATCTCGGATAATCGAAGCTGCGGAGGGACTATAGCTGAAACTTTTTTTCTTTTTTTTGTAATCGTCACATGGCAGTTCTTAGCGAGGAGGGCACTGCCGATGGATGGTGTTGCATGCGCTCGACCATCTTTCAGTTTTTCGCAGTTCTATATCAAGTGCAGGCGCCTGTGGTCTCGTCTTTCTACATGGCATGCATAATCCCTGCGACACTCTCCCGATGCGTCGACCGCCGTATATAGGATCATATATTTTTGAACGACAATAAAGATAAGGAGTGATATTTTATAGCGTAAAGCAGTCATTAATGGCGCCTTCTTTTGTTCCATTGTCGTAGTGTTTGTGGCAACCCTCAGAATCATGTCGCGCGCTTCATTCACGACCGCTTAGTTTGCCGACGAATGTATCGTGGTTGCAGACTTCCATCCATTCACAAAGTATATCACGCCTTCGCTTTAACGTCCTCGCAACCCTCAGCACGGTGGTGTTGGTGTTGCATGTTGAAAAATATCGACTTTATGATCCAATGTCACTGTCTTTCAAAAGCTAGTCCGTTTTCGCGTCCTTCATAGATTCTCGGTATGGAAGTAAAAATGGCTTAGGTGAACACGTTTTTGTACTTTTGCGATGCATCCTCTTTTCACCAGCTTAGCTAAGAATAGACAAATTATAAAGAAACTCATAGTCGGATATTTGGCAGCACTTGCTCAGGCTGCCATACAAACGCTGCTTGACTGCGCAAAAGAAGAAGTTGCACCTCTACACGAACATACTTTTTACATATAGTACACATTGATAGTGACTGCCGGATGTGTCGCCATTCACAGCTAACTGCAATAATAAAGTGCTTTGAGAAAAACCTAGCGAGCTTCTTCAACGCTATTAACGCGGTAAGCTCCCTTCGCGCTCAGCGTGTTCCTTCTATATGGGAGGCGTTCAGGCTCCTACTTTCAAATGTTCATAAACAAACCATTGGGCGTAGTGAAAGGCCCATCAAAATTATATGCACGTTTCATGCCTCCGGACAGCTAGGATACATATTCCGCAGAAATGTGCGTTGTCCTTGGAGGCCCCGCGGCGTCGAAAGGAGGCTCAAAGCTGCAGTCGGTCTCGCGCCATTGTGGAAATCCCAGATTCTATTCCGGCTCAGCGGCTATAATTGCCTTTACTCCGTGCGTGTGTATGGACCGTTCACGAAATGTATTTGGGCGAGGCTTCGGCGATGTTCGACGACCGGTGTATAGTCTAATGCTTTGCTGGCGCTTGACGACAGTGTTGACAACGAAGCTTGACGACCTTGACGTTTAAACTGAAATGAATTCACGAAACTGTTAGAAAAGTTCGAATGTTTCAGAATATTTATAGGATTGAGCGCGTGCCGATAAATGTAAGCATTCATTTTTAAGGCAAGCAGGAGATCGACGCACGCAAAAAAGCGCACAAACTTAGTTGTTCTTTTATTATATTATTATTATTATTATTATTATTATTATTATTATTATTATTATTATTATTATTATTATTATATTATTATTATTATTATTATTATTATTATTATTATTATTATTATTATTATTATTATTATTATTATTATTATTATTATTATTATTAAAAAGAACAACTAAACTGTCTGGTATACGGCAAAAGCGCTTTGATATCTGTGCACTTCTGTGCATTAGCGAACACGTTCATTGCGTCTAGCTCACTCGCCGCATTCGTCTCGCCATGGTCGTGGACAAAACAGTGAAAGTCAGGCTGAATAAGTTAAAGGTAAGTCACAGTCGGACTCTGGTAACGACGGCTTGGCTGGTTCGTCGCATAAATTATTAGGCTGCCGAACCAGTGCGCCAAGCATGGTTGCCTTGTATAGCCGCGAAAACACGAACATCGTTCAAGCGGTTTCGATTTAATATTCGGTTCCATCACGCAGACTTTTCGGCCAATTTGTATGGAGGATAATGACTATATAGTCCGATCGGTCGTTGTCAAGTTCCTGAAAGCGCCAGGCTAGTTTATTTGTGAAAGCACTGAAGATGGTGAAGGTGTCGAAAGAGCCGAGAATGTTTTCTGTCACGTTGCTGGAGCTACCAGGGCAGTTTTCTGCAATGTTACAGAAGGTACGATGTATTTATTTATTTATTTTTCCCAGAACCCACAGCGCCAAGGCATTACAGTGGAGGGGGGGGGGGGGGTTACAATAAGAGATACATAAACTACGCAAATTATGACACCTTTGCTCCTAGGCAGAGTAAAAAGTATAAACACCAGAAAAAGACAAATGAAATGTAAAGCGCTAGACATGCGCATACATTTGCAAAGAAAAGAAAGCATCATTTGATGCAGCACCCACGACATCACTCGGCAGCCTATTCCATTCCCTAATGGTCTCAGTAGGAAAGAAAGATATGCCTTCTCTCAAGTTGCCAGCAGCCAGTCTTCTGTATCCCATCCGTAGTTTACCCGGAAAACTGCTGATTTATCTTCCAGATCTCTGAACAGAATGCTTATTAGACTCGTATCCAATTAGAAGCACACACCTAGACGGAAGCAATTAAAACCGGCGGATTCTGCAGTTTTCGGGAAGCTGGAACCGATCGTGATCCTTATAAGTGGGCTTCACAAAGTTTAGACTTAATTACATATTTGAAAGCAGCGGCGCATCTTGTTGTTCAACTATTTTGCATCATGTCGTGTGTACGTGCACGGATATCCAGGCTCTGTGCTTTTGAAACACCCGCGTGTATTTGCCGAACTTTTTCCTTTTGGGTGCGTCTTGTGCGTCTCGCTCATCGAGTATCGCCGACGTGCCTGTTTGCGATTGGTGTTATAACGTTAACACCCATACATTCACGGCAGACAAGAGCACTGCTTACATATTGCTGTCCCACGTCCATATTTAACACTTGTCTTGTTTTGAAGCAGTGCTCGAAACATAGCTAAGCCGTATTTCATGCACGTCTTGTTGAGCCTAAATTTTCGTTGCCTGAAACGCGGGAACGGAAGGGCAGAAACCGTACGCTGTCGAAAGTGTATACTTCCCGTTCCGCGTACCCTTAGCTCTCGTTTTTCAAGCCACAGAAATGTGTAATGCTGCAACAAACCGAAATCCACCAACAATCCCAATCGTTGGTGAAAGGAAAAAGAAAGCAACAGGGAGCGATAAGGGGTGGGGATAGTCGCCCCAACAATAGGGATTGTTGGTGCGACTGTATCACCCTGTCAGTTTCACTGTGCCTTCTTTACACTGGCGATATCCGAAAGTATACACTCGCCTCCATTTGAAAGTATTCGAAGCATACGCGTGATCATTCGCTGCCTCGCTCGCTTCCAAGTGAAAAATCACCATTCGTACGTCCCCAGTGGCGCGTGAGGCTGGTCGACCCCCGCCCCTCTTAAATCCGCCCCTGCGCCATCAGGCACGAAGCTCCCGGCGCCCGGCGCCGAGCCCCGCCGGCGTTTCGCCTTTTTTCTTCTTCTTCTTTCATTTAATCTCCTCTCGCGCGAGAACGATCCGCCGCCGCCAGCGCGGCCCCGTTATCCGGCCTTGTCACACGGGAGGCCCTCAGCGCCGGCTCAGGTGACAGCCGACTCAGATAACGGCGTGCGTTGACATCGTTGCTGGCGCTAGGCCGACGCCGCTCTGATTGCTCGCGCGCTCTGGGACGTGTGTGCGTCTGTATACTGACAGCCAGTGTGCACATACATGCCCGGGGCGCGTTAACGGCGGCCCCAATGAAGCGGACGGCGGCGGCCTGTTTGTTTTCCCGGTGCCGGAAAGAACCCATCCGCGCGCGCGCCTGCGGGCGCTGTTTCCGCGTGCGCCTGAGTGCGCGGGCCTTGTTGCCGTAGCAGCGTTGGGGAGCTGAGTACTACACGAGTCCCGCAGCAAACTGCGGGCACGCGAGGGGAATGCGTTTCGCACTGCGATATCCGTTGAAGGTACGCAAGTTTTGTGTAGCACCGTATTGTTATTATATGGGGAACTTTGTAATGCGCTGAACTAACAACCGGCCGGCTGCCTATCGGAGTTGCGAAATTTTGGAGGGTGGATACCGTAAGAGGGGAAACACAGGAAAATTCGGAGCGTATATGGGGAGATGCTTTTGTCCTCCACTGAAGGAACATGATGAGTATGGCGGTTACAGTGAGGATGATGATGAAGAAAACGATGACGACGCACAGAGGGGCCAAAAATGAAATATTATGCAACATCTGGAGAACCTACAACCGGTCGCATAAAGGTCAAGAAAGAGGCAGCTGTGTAAAAAGAAAAAAGAAAGAAAGAAAGAACGAAAGAAAGAAAAGGAATAAAGAAAGAAGGAAGGAAAGAAAGAAAGAAAGAAAGAAGGAAAGAAAGAAAGAAAGAAAGAAAGAAAGAAAGAAAGAAAGAAAGAAAGAAAGAAAACATTGCAGTCCGAACGACATTCATACTCTGGAGCTGAAAGCAGCAATCCTCAGAGCTCCGTGTGTAATCACCGCAACGCATCGCTGGTATTCGCACTACACGTCAGAAAACAGACATTTAACTTTTTTTTCAAGCACCTTTATTTCGTGAACCTTTGCAGCCGTGTGTACATGTAAAGGAAAATCGAGCATGTTTATAGCGCACCTGAACACGCTCTTCCCGCAAAGTTGATTCCGATTTGAAACAAATTTCTCGCTCGCATTCAAGGCAGTCGGTCAGGTCAGTGCAGTGGAAAAGGAGGACGAGTTTATACCACTTTCATGACTTTTTTCTTTTCTACTTTTGCTTCTTCTTCTCCATCGATAGTGTGGAGCCTCACTTGAGCAAAGCGAAGTTACCATTTAAGAAAAAGTAATTCGAAGCAGAGAGAGGCAAGATGGATTCTACGCGCGCATGTAATCACTCGAAACCTGACCTCGTTAATAAACAGTTCTATAAAGGAAGAAATTACATCCTGACGTTAATTCGCGCCCCAACATAAGTTTCGCCGACACACACACACACACACACACACACACACACACACACACACACACACACACACACACACACACATATATATATATATATATATATATATATATAAATATATATATATATATATATATATATATATATATATATATATATATATATATATATATATATATATATATATATATATATATATATATATATATATATATATATATATAGTAATAAAAGGCGCCTGGCTATATAGAGGCGTTTGTTCCGACATGAGAAACACATTGACAGAAGAGCGAGACGATGAACTGCATTTCTTTCACTTTAGTTGCTTCTTTTTATTTCGACAGTGTGCCTGGTGGCATAAAGTATTTACAAATATAGGTACACACTGGAGCATCAAGTGCGACTGATACAGCAACCGTGCATGGCTTACCCTGAAAAACACAGTTCCTGCAGCATGGTGACGGAGACACCCGCCGCGGTGGCTCAGTGGTTAGGGCGCTCGACTACTGATCCGGAGTTCCCGGGTTCGAACCCGACCGCGGCGGCTGCGTCTTTATGGAGGAAAAACGCTAAGGCGTCCGTGTGCTGTGCGATGTCAGTGCACGTTAAAGATCCCCAGGTGGTCGAAACTATTCCGGAGCCCTCCACTACGGCACCTCTCTCTTCCTTTCTTCTTTCACTCCCTCCTTTATCCCTTCCCTTACGGCGCGGTTCAGGTGTCCAACGATATATGAGACAGATACTGCGCCATTTCCTTTCCCCAAAAAACCAATTATTATTATTGACGGAGACAGCAAGACGCAGCCTAATAAGATACGCCTCCGCCCGCACCAATGCTGCATCGAGGAGACATGGTGACGCGAACACTGATTACAGCTGCATGCATAAGGGGTATGGTAAATGTGGAATTTACAAGCGGACGACATAGAGCTGCTACAATTTCAACCGCAGCCGCTAATCACGGGCTGTTGATCCGCAGGTCGCAGGGGCTGCCGACGCCGGCCGCGTCGCCTGCATTTCAACAAGGGCGAAACGCAAAATCACCTTTGCGTCGAGATTTCGGCCCATGTAGAGAAAAACAAGAACAGTGGCGGCAGTGTGATTCCGGAGCCCTCCACAACGGCCTGCCCTATAGCCGGTTGTTTTATGTTGAGCTAAAAATCAACCAATCAATCAATCAATCAATCAATCAATCGAGTAAGTAAGAAGACTGTCAATAGCCGATCATTCAACAAACCAATCAATAATATAAAAAATCTTCGTCACATTCATTAATTCAATCAATCAATCACTCATTCAATCGAGTAAGTAAGAATACTGTCAATAGCCGATCATTCAACAAACCAATCAATAATATAAGAAATCTTCGTCGCATTCATTCAATCAATCAATCAATCAACCAACCAATAACCACCCAATCAATTAATCTGTTGAGTGAAGTAAGCAGTCGGTCAATAAGCCGATCATTCAACAAATAGAAATCAATACTAAAATAAATCTTCGTCGCCAGATAATACAACGACATGTTATTAGTGCCTTCAGCCATTGTTGCCTCGACGACGGCGGTGCGTACGGCGAGGTGGTCTTTCGCGCACGCCTCGTACGACGTCAGCACGCAGCGACGAGCAGAAAGTGGAGGCGACGTGGCCGCAACTGCGTGCGGCGCCTCACCCAGAGGGCTCGAAGCGAGCGGCCTTCGAACCGGGTGCGTGCGAGCTCTGTCGACGCAGCTGTCCTCTGCGTCTCAGCCTCCGTGCGCGCACAGGTGCGGGGCACAGAGAACTGTTTTTGCGCGGCATGCCAGTCAGAGCAAAGGCTGCGCACGTGTATTCTCTGCCGGTCGCGAGTGAGCTGCGGTTGTTTGTCGTCTACGGCACTCACTGACGTCTGTTGTCGGTCGTCTTAAAACGCAAGTTTGCCGAGTAACTGTGGCACAAAGCTGCATATATCCAATTAGCGCCCCATCACTAACGAAAAACACTCTCGTTTACGCAGATACAGACATAGTTGTCCATTCTTTGTGGGTACGCAATGTTAAAGGGACACTAAAGGGAAACACTATGTGAGGCTGGACTGATAGGTTAGTGCCACCTGATGGAAATTAAGTGATTTTTACCAAAAACAACGCTTTTATAGGTCAGAAAATTTTGTAATAGCGAAAATACACCTGGCGCCGTCACTAGAATATTCGCGCAGCGCCGACGAGTGACGTATTCGCGAGGTTTCTGGAGGAAGGCTATTTCGCCGTCTCGATGGGCGATTGCCGTCGAAACACGAGTAAAGCGACGCGGCGAGCATAGCCGACAGTGCGAAGTCTCGTAATTTAAACAGCGCAAGACAGTCAATGCAGAGAAAGGTTAGTCGCAAACACGGGCGCTGAATCTTTCTCCTCGCATTCTGCACACGCTAGCTGGATGCGTGTAGCCGTCGTGTACGCAGCAAGTTCAGAACAGCGAACTCTCAACGGCATTCACGCTGCGTGTGATGGCTATGTATACGCAGCCGGTAAAGCGGTTTCGTTCTCTCTTCAGCCGTCGAATCGGCTACTCTGAGCTGGCTTCGGGTGTTATGAGAATTGCAAAGGGTCTCTCTATTTTTAGCACGCGCTCACGCAGACATTCGTATGTCGTCAAGGTGTGAAATGCTATATGCGAGCGCTTGGCCTTAATTGAATATTTTCTGCGCAGTGTGAAAAGGCGAATATTCTTTTATATGTGGTGAAAAATAACTCAGAAGTAGACGCATGCATGTACCACCACCTCTCATTTGTCGGCACGCAAGGCAAGTGTTATCCGCGAGAAAAACGTTCAACCAGCTGAAGCGTGCGAGTCAAAAATATGCGTAAGTCTACTGCCGACAGATATATATATATATATATATATATATATATATATATATATATATATATATATATATATATATATATATATATATATATATATATATATATATATACCCGCCGCGGTGGCTGAGTGGTTATGGCGCTCGGCTGCTGGCCCGAAAGACGCGGGTTCGATCCCGGCCGCGGCGGTCGAATTTCGATTAAGGCGAAATTCTAGAGGCCCGTGTACTGTGCGATGTCAGTGCACGTTAAAGAACCCCAGGTGGTCGAAATTTCCGGAGCCCTTCACTACGGCGTCTCTCATAGCCTGAGTTGCTTTGGGACGTTAAACCCCCATAAACCAACCATATATATATATATATATATATATATATATATATATATATAATATATATATATATATATATATATATATATATATGTGTGGTGTGTGTGTGTGTGTGTGTGTGTGTGTGTGTGTGTGTGTGTGTGCGTGTGTGTGTGTGTGTGTGTGTGGTGTGTGTGTGTGTGTGATTTGAATTTGTTCAGTCGTTCAACGTAAAGCCAGCGCAGCTGTTCAATGCTGTAAAAAAACGCATATAAAAACTTAAATGGTTAGTTAGCAGCTATTTATTAATAAAATAACAATGCAATGAAAAGATGTTGCTAGCCGCGGCATCTGCCATCAGAACCTGAAGCACCTCAGCTGCGACTAGCGGTAATAGAAGGACAGGGAGAGGAAAAGAAAGTGGGTAGCGATAGTAAGACCGAATAGGGGTAGGGGTAATTTACACTATATATGTACAACTACAAAATAAGAAATAAATGTGGGGTGCTGTAACTATTTTTGGAACAAAAATCATGGCCCATGTTTGGCCAAAATAAAGCTATCTGCGTCGATCTGCGGTGGCACTGTGAAATATCTGCGTATTTAGCGCCATGTTTTCTTCATATATACAGGCCGTCGTTTCGTTAAGACAGTGTGCGCAGCCATAATTTCACCATGCGTTTTGGTAAGCTGTCAGTCCATTTCGCACTGAGCACGCATGCACAACGCCGCGCACACAAAAGAATTTCAGCGTGCCTATTTTGTAAAAAGCTGGAGGGTATACATAAAAAGCCGCTGGAGCTCAAAGGCCGTTCTGAATGGTAAGTTATGTGTGGAAGCATGTCGAATGACTCCCATGTAGCCACTGCAAATGGAATATAACCCACAACTCGCCCTCGGCAGCATGCATATATAGAACGGCATATATTCACCTCTGTTCAGCCGCCTGCGACTTCGGGCATTCAAAGCTACACTCAAAACACGAATACGCCTATACAGGAAAAAAAAGGGAGAGTAATCTCTCCTGTAGCGCACACCCTTATATGCAAAGGGTGCGCACTATAGGAGAGCTTACTCCCTTTTACTCCGTTCTGTTTATATAGAGTGATATACACCTCTCTAATGTACTTGCCCTGTGCCCTCCTGTCTCCCTTCATTTTCTCGACGTATACTCCATAAGGCTTCGTCAAAAGGGCGTTTTTATTATTCTGCCCCTTATAAAAATGGTCCATAGATAGTCTATAAACTTGTTATAGACTGTTGCCTTCCTATAGATATTTATTTTTGTCTATTCATAGTCTACAGACAGTCTATAGACAAAAGGCAACTAAAAGTGTATGGCCATAAATATATAGAATGTGTATAGACTGCCTAAAGGATTAGTATTGCTTGCAGACTATTCTCTAGCATTTGTCCATAGACAGTCTATAGACATTATAGACAGAAGTCTATGGACAGTCTATTGACTGTCTAAAGAAATTTTTGTAAGGGCCGCAACAACAACAACAACAACAAACAACGTGTGAGATAATCACTACTAGCAGGAATCGAAGTGGCGCGGTTAACTTGCGGATTTGTTGTTCCGCAAGTCGCTCCTCTGCGGAGACTTGTTTCGCTCTTGCACGCGACTCGTTGCAGTACAGAACAGGCGTTCTTGCAGTACAGTTTATGCACGCACATATTAGAGACATTTAGAATAGAGGGGTCCCCTGTCGGTTTAGGGATAGGAGAACTCCCTATATTTACAAATGTGTCAGGGTGGACGCTAAGAGCTCGAAATGGTTAAAAAAATAAACTTCAGGTCGCGCCTGACGAAACTTTTGTCAGCGACGCCACCGCTTAGCAACTTTTTCTTGTTCTCGTTATGTGGTCACCTCTTTCCCCTTTACATTCCCTCATCCCTTTCCCCCTGTGCAAGTTACCGGGACATCCTTCTGCACATTACCAGGAATTCGGGTCAAGAGCTTGTAGCGCGTTGACAACTTCGTGACGTAAGAGAGTGACCGACAGGCCGCGCTAGGCTTAGCGGCACTGACATGGGCGCTGTGCCCAATTCCTGGCAATGGTTAACCACCTTCTTGCCTGCCTTTCCTTTCGCCTTTCTCGTTTTTCGCAGCAGAGCCAGGGTCATGCTTGACACTCTATAGTCTATACGCTGCCTCGTCCGTCCTCCACCAAACACGGTTCCCCGTCTTCCTTAACTATATTCTCTGTCTTCCTTAACTACCTTTTTCCGCTGCTCCCCATTTCTGGCGGCTCCCAATTAAACTGTTTCCCACGCATTCCATGACGACGCACATTCCAGCGTTTGGACCGCCGACGCCAGCCACTCCATTTTCGCTGAAAACAGGGAACAACAACGAAGCAGGCGTGCTGTTCCGCATCGCTAGCCAACCGCTTCTGTTTATGTCGACGATGGCGTTAGGAAATGGCTCATGCACTTTTCAGACGCGGCCGTGGCACGCGGTCAGCAAAGCATCGCCGCGACACGCAGAGCCGCGCTCACCCCAAATAACTGTACGCGCTTGTTTTCCCCGGTAAAAGACGCCGCCGTAGAAAACGCTGTGAACGCGACAGCGTAGGTCGCGTTCGCGAGTCATGCGCCATGGCTTCTGTAGGAAAAAAAGAATAACTCATTTTGAAGAACGGAAATGGCGCAGTATCTGTCTCATATATCGTTGGACACCTGAACCGCGCCGTAAGGGAAGGGATAAAGGAGGGAGTGAAAGGAAGAAAGGAAGAAAGAGGTGCCGTAGTGGAGGGCTCCGGAATAATTTCGACCACCTGGGGATCTTTAACATGCACTGACATCGCACAGCACACGGGCGCCTTTGCGTTTCGCCTCCATCGAAACGCAGCCGCCGCGCTCGGGTTCGAACCCGATTACTCCGGATCTGTAGTCGAGCGCCCTAACCACTGAGCCTGAATCATTTTTAACGTGGTCCGCATGCCGGTTGTGGCGACGCCGTGAAATTTTATATTTTAATGCGCCAGCATTAGACGCCACATCGTGAAGAAAATGTGTCGTCGGAAGCTTAATTCGCTGATTGGCTGGAAGTGACGTCACCGGACCGGAGCATTCCCGAAGGAAAGTGACGCCACTTCCTGTAAAGGCATCAGCAGCTGCTAATGATTGCTAACACACATTGTAATTAGGTGTCCCTGTGATTTTTTTCGCCGTCATCTAAACGCCTCGCTTCTCGCATCGCTTCGCTGAGGACCATCTTTGTGCTGCGAAAAAGGAAATGGATAGGACTGACTACGTCACCGCAAGCAGTCAATGTACTGGCACCCACACGTCCGCAGGAAAAGCTGTACATTGCAAACTGTACGTTAAAAAGCTGTTTATTGCGGCGGGTCGGCATGCGTGCGGGAGACCGCGTGCAGATCTGACAAGGACGCGTGCGGACAGTCCTCGGTCCTGCCCCGTGTGTACACACATTACAACTTGGGTGGCAACTGCCGTTCCTTGTTACCGGCCGTCGATGGGTCGACAATCGAGTGGTCTCGCAACCGATACTGCAGAAGGCCGACCCATACATAGTGCATTAGGCGTTCTGTCGACCTTTGCCACGTCGATTTGTTGACGTATAGATCCAGTCTGTATGGAGGCGACTTTCTGGGACACGCTATTTATTCTCATCGGTGGCAAAGGCAGACGATTGCGCGGTCAGTGCGCAACCTCTCCAATCGAACTTGGACGCATTGCGTCAAGCTGACCGATTCTGAGTAAGTCGCAAGTAAGTGCGACATAAGTCGAGCGTTAAATGCATGTGTATCTTTATGATGCCACCTTAAAAGAAAGAAAGAAAGAAAGAAAGAAAGAAAGAAAGGAAGAAGAAAGAAAGAAAGAAAGAAAGAAAGAAAGAAAGAAAGAAAGAAAGAAAGAAAGAAAGAAAGAAAGAAAGAAAGAAAGAAAGAAAGAAAGAAAGAAAAGAAAGAGAAAGAGATCGATAGAGGGAAGAGAGAGTAAAAGAAAGAGGGAGGAACAAGACAGAGAAAGAAGGAAAGAAGAAAAATTGCAGAAGTCACTTAGCCTCCGCCTTAAGAGTATGACGCGATGGCGTAATGGGTTAATGCCCATATATGCAGAATTAAAGTAATTCTCTACTTCACATTCATAGATCCCTGGGAGCCCTCATACCTCTCCTGGCGCAGTGGTGCAGCGGTTAAGCGATGCGCCACTGCCCTGCGAGGATATATACGTGCTCCCAGCGGTGGGCCTTGTGCGGTCTGCAGGTTGCTCTTCCGGAGCGATGATCGTTAATTTAACTGCTGCTTGCCACGGTGGGCAGTTTGCTCACTATCTGGTGGACAGGTTGCGATAACGTCGCAAGGTCACGTGATCTAAGTGGCCCACCTGTCTTCCAGGTTGCTCTCTGGGCACCACCTGCCAGAGTCATGCTCTTGAGCTTTCGCTCACAACGCCGACACGGGATTTTCTGGTGAAAGGGACGTTCAGCGCGATAGCGTTGAAAGCAAATAAAGAAAGAAATGACAGAAAGAAAGAATCGAAATCAGTGCACAGACGTTCTTCCATTGCGCCTCTATGGAAATACGAGGCGGCCTCCACGGTCAATTATCAAACTCGCGAGGTGATGCCTGCGTCAGCGGCAGAGTTGTACGTAACGCGCTAGGTCACCTGTAATCAGTTACATTTTCTTGTAATCTTGTAATTAATCGATTACATTTTCCAAGGGGCAACGGCCCAGGTAATTCAATTAGTTTTATCCTGTAATTGATCACTTGTAATCAGTCGCTTTTTTTTTCTTCCCGAAAACAAGTAGCAACCAATGGTATACAGCTTTGAGAACCTCAACGTGACGGCAAACACTGGTGCTCGCGGGGTTCCTCCCTTCGTGACAGAGCGACAACGGGCCAGCTGCGGAGAAGAAGCATCGTTCGCGATCATTCCCGGACCTCAGAACGGGTCACCGCCGTCGTCTACGACAGTTCTCGTAACGAGAAATGTCACGTGACCGCTGCTCTGTAGGGACTCCCCGTCCTGTCAGATGGCGCCGCAACTTACCTTCCAGTACACTTTAAACACGAAAGGAGTAAAAATGGATTAAGGTCTCTTTCAGCGCACCCCCTTTCTTAAAAAGGGGTGCGCTTCTTTTCACTTCTATATAGGCGTATTGGGGTGTATAGGATGCCTCGATGGTCGCGCCTAGGTGAGCGGGCATCCAGGCACCCTATACCTCTCATGCACTGTATGCCCAACTCGGAGGCTTCCGTACAAAGTGCGGAGCAACAACGAAGCACTGTGCTTCTTTGAGGAGTTGGACACTATAGCATGGAAGTATTGCGCAACTGTACGAGCGGGTTCGCAAGTTGTTCATACGTTATAATACCGCCCTTCCCTCCAGCGCATGCATGCACTGAGAGCGTGTGGGAAATAGGGGGAATTAACAACTCCCATTGCAAACTGACAACGCGTAAACAAAATATCAAGCAAGCCGCAGTAGGTCAGTGCAGTCTGGGAAAATTTATGCCATGGCATTAACGGTTGCAAGGAAAATAACTCTATAGTAATCGATGACTTTTGTGTAATTGTTCAGTTATTTTTCAGGGGCTGTAATTGATCAGCGCGATCAGTTACATTTCAGATGGAGTAATTGTAATTGTTTTCAGTAACTTATTTTCTGTAACGTATAGAAGACTGTCCAGCGGGAAGGGTATCATTTCGTAACAAACGGCAAATAAAATGCGAATGATTTCTTGTATGTGTACTGAGAAGCGTGCATTTTGTGGCGATAAGTGTGGGTATTTTCAAGTCTTCTGTCGCTGCATCTAGCGTGTTTTTAATACTTCTGCTTGTCCGTGTGAGCGCCGCAGGGAAATTAATCGATGTGATGTGATGATTGATTGATTGATTGATTGATGATGATTGATTGATTGATTGATTGATTAAATGAATGAATGAATGATTGATTGATTACCAACCACGATTAATATGATTTGCAAAGCACCTAGAGTGAACCAGCTGACGTTTACGCTTTATAGTGGATGTATTAGCGTTCACACAGTGCACCAAACTTTCAAAAATACGCAGCCTACTTTGCTTTCTGAATCGACGGCTAAATGCGCAAATTTTAGCGCCGTTGCGGCCATGCTCATTTGAGAACTGAGTTCCTGGTACATCTTGTGCGACGTAGCTCTACTTAAGCGCGATATACACGGTCGGACACTGGTATCGTGAAAATGAATGCCACACATGGTGGGTACTTGCGGGTTTTAAAGAGCACAGCGCAGGCATCCCGAGAACTCGCCATGTTTACACGCTCATGTGTTCGCTCTAGAGTGGAAGACCCTCTATCGTTGCCACAGGTATACGTATACCTTGCAACTTTGCGATGAAGCTGTATGTCTGTAACGTGGGCGCACACATTACCTTGACGCATTATCTGAATTGTGCGTACAAAAAACTTCGCGAAATTATCTATCATTCGCGCGCGTTTACATTCCCTCCTATATATGCTCAAGGTGTATATACATTTGTGAGCGCACAAGCTTTGTATACGATGCCGATAATAGTACTGTTGCTTAGCAGGCAGGAATTTCTGGCGACAAACCTTCAAGAGCTTGTCGGGAGTTAAGAAGACACCTGCACACGCAGACTCGCACTGTTTAGTCTGTCTGGCTTAACTACAAAATGCAGTATAAGATGTGTTTTGTTTATGAGACATTTCGTCATCATACTGTTTCAAACTGAAGCTTTTTTTAAATGCAATATGTAAGAATTTTCATTGCGACTACATTTTCGTACATGCCGTGTAACAGCCAAAGGTATACAAAGAAAGCTGTAGAAACAGGATAACCTGGTACATTTAGTGAAGTCTGTTCTCATATCAAGTCCAGCATTTTCGGGCAAAAATTTTGAAAATTGGAAAATTGTAAGATAGCTGTTATGGAAATATTGAAGGTAATGGTCCATTCTTGTGACAAGCAGTAAAATCATTCTTTTAAAGTGTTTCCGTCGATTGCATCGAACAGTTAAGACTGCCATAGAAAACCAACGGAAAACGCTTTTGACGATAGCAAAAATATGAATAGAAAAAAAAATACAAGACTGCCGTCGGGTTATCTGCGGATATATTGATTGTTATAGTGAAATCTTATATGAAAAAACTGCGTTGATAAAAGGTTTCCCGCTGAAAAATGCTTTTGTCCAGGATTGCTGGGTATGAGCATTTTAGGAATCTACAGATGCCCCTTCAGCAATCGTTGCAGCAAAGCGGGGCAGGTCGTTGTGTTTCTGCCTTTCCTGCGGAGCGGTCGGCGTGTGAGCGCATGTGTGTGTGTATGCATATATAGTATATATAGAGAGAGCGACAAACTCTCGGAGGATCAGTCCGTTCCCCGAAACTCCAACAGTGGGGAAGAGCGTCAGAGTCAGATAGGCAAAAGCAGAAGCGCACCGCAGCCACAAAGGCTCATGCGCACACACTGCTGCGCTCGAAAACACAGATAATCACGCCACTCGATGGCGCGCGTGTATCTCAGCCGATGTTGTAATTCAAGTGCAAGCCCTGTTGGTGCATATCTCAGGCTTGTTGTCGTTATAATGCAGGGGCATGCCTACATAGGTCTAAGGATGGCTCATGCCACTCACCACCGGCCCCACCACCACGCTCATCCACCAACGCTATATAAAGTGTTTTTTTTTCTTCTTCTCCTTGTCAGTTTTCTTTCTTTTTTTCTTTTTTCTCAGTCGAACGTTGTCCGTTAAGTTTGGGTCAACTGACGCGCCGACCTTCAAAGCACTGGCCTAGCTGTGAAATGTCATCAGAGTTTTTTGCTCCGATCGGTAAAGTTATCAGGCGCTTTTACTAAATAGCTGGAGCGCCTCTTCTGGTCTGCATGGTGTTCGCTTTCCAGAGATTTCGCCTCCTCAGCGCATGCGCCCAACTCACTTTAGGCCACACCGTCTTATACGCCAAACAGGTTTTCAATTGCTTTCCTTCAACCCTCCGCGCGCTCAGCGACACTCAGAATCGTGTTCTTCTAATGTGTCTCCTTTCACGTCTATATCTCCCCGCTGCACTCCGGCTCCGGTGAAGAGATAGACAGCGGAGATGCAAGAGCAAAATCAAGGACGAAAGATAACCCCGCAGCGCCCCGCTATAGCCGCGCGAAACCAAGCAGCATATATGCACCAATCGCGCCCATGGGATACCAATTGCTTTCGCGAGATAAACGTCCACGATGCTCGCGGAGTCAACAGCGATAGCGCAAGGCCGGCAGTCTATGCGCACCACCGGCGGCTTATCGCTCATGCCGCTGGAAAAGTGATTGCAAAGCAAACGCTGAGTACACGCTTCATTTCTCCTTTGTTTTCGCTCCGTGGGACAATGCGAAGGTCGCATTCCCTGGACAGGGTGTATACGCGCGATGTATGCCACAAAGGGGAGCGCGCCGCAGCTTCTCGATGGGCGATTACATTGATGCTGCGAGAATAAAAACGCTGGCTTTGATGCTTCCGTATACACACTGCCCGTGGATTTGCCTGGGAAGGCTTCAAGTGCGTTTTGGAGGCAGTCATTGGTGAGCTTGCATATTAACCAAAATCCTCAAATGCATTCCGCGAATAGTCCAAAGCGCACACATGTCGGTTCAGACGTGTGCAGTTGGCGGTTCCCGGAAAGCGAACTTTAAAATAAGTAGACAAATTAACAGCGAGAGTGACAAACAGAGTGACGGAAGAAAGAAAAGCGTTAACCATTTTTTTTTCTTTTTGCGTTGTACGCATCCGTTTTTCTGTGTTCTGGACACACAGAAATACGATCACATTTTTTTTAAATGTGATTATTAGCGTTATTACGAGCTGATGTATGCATTTCGTTACTTGCTTCTTCCGTTGTCGAACGTTGTAAATGTTGCAACTAAAAAGTGCTTTTAGGCCGCATGTAACTCTGGGTATCGCTTAACGCATCGTTATAATTTAAAAAAAAATAAACAATCCCCGTCCTCGGCTTTAGAACCGGCACCTGCGGTGACTTAATTTACTTCAGTTCATCGCGTCACACACCTGGAAATGAAAAGTGAAAACCTCCTCTTCTTCGAGCGCCCCATCTGAGCAAGGTGGCGTCGGCCAGCGCCTCCTAAGTTATATATTAATCACTTGGCGGTGCACAGACACTTGGCGGTGAATAAGCACAGCTGAGCGACCAGGCCCGAGACCCACGAAATTTGAAGTGCATGTGGACAGAGGTGAACACTGGTGCGTATGCATGGGTTAGCGAACGTCAGCATAATTGTCAAAGCTGCAGGCATGAAACAAGTATATTTCTGTCGTGCACTGTCGTGCGCTTGAATCTTCAGCGCTCGAAATCTCTACATGGTGAGGGAAGCTAATGGAATGTTTTGCTTTCTCTATATAGATATCCCACTGTCACATACCTTGAAGCGCTAGCTGAGCCGTTATTAAATAATAATAATAATAATAATAATAATAATAATAATAATAATAATAATAATAATAATAATAATAATAATAATAATAATAATAATAATAATAATAATAATAATAAAAGTGATGCCTCGTTTCGGTTAGGAAATATTTAGTGAGGGAGAAATGCCTAAGAACGCGCAGCAAGACTCACACGTTGCACAAGTCTTGAACTTTAAGGGCTAGTGGCTAAGTGCTGAAAAATAAGAGCTAGGGATTAAGGAGTTAGGAATTAGGGAAACATTTACGTTTCATTCAAGTTCGCAGGCGCCTTCAAGGTCACCATTTTCGTCGCTTTCTCTGCAGCCACCGAATCCGACAACATGGCGCCCACCGTCGTCGTCGGTGAGCGCGGGCCCGTGCACTTCCCGATATGCTGATACCACGGCATGTTAACAAGAACATGGTCACGTTGCACGGATTTGATGACAGGCTTCAACCACTTACATGATGATGCTATAAATCAGTGATGTCTTCGTTGTATCCGTGTCTTCCGATTACACAAAAGACTCCAGGGGCCGGATTACGCAACTGTCACAAATTCTGACAAAAGTTATTGACAGTGACATCAAAATGACGAAACGAAGAGACGTCACCAATAGCCGCAATGAGGAATCAGCCAATTACAGCGGGGCGGCGCCTTGAGAGCATTTATTCGCACGGCGAGGGGCCGCCTGCTAAGTTTTTGTAAAAAGACTTAGGAAATACGCAGCGATCAAAATAACTAATATTTTATTTTGCCAAAACATTGCGTTTAAAGTTCGAACATTTTAAGGAAAACAAAAAGGGTTTGATAATGTGCTATTAAATTTGCTGGTGGGTAATTTTTGCTGCCACGGGGAAGCGCTGACAGCGGTAAGACGTCAAGCCACTTTGCACGAAAGCAGCCGATTCCACGCCGTGTTATTGTTTTTTTTACGCGGCGTCAGAAATCAAGCTACTGTGTGGTTGACCTAAGTGCGCAGAAAAATGTGAACGAATGCAGTGAAGAGTGCGTGCCTGCCGAGCGAACTTGCAAGGAGCGCACGGAACGAAATCGACGAGACCACTTGTTGAAGTCTGTGTTGTTCGGCTCTTTCGATCGATGGCAAAAATGCCAAAAGGTGAGGCGTTGCAGTATGTGACGAGTGGTTGTTTGTTTCTTTCCCCTTGGGAAACAGATGATGACCACGAAGTGCCGTTTGCTGGGAAAAATAAAGTCATTTGCCAGCACAAGCGTGTCTTATTTGTTTGTAGCTGTGTGTCACAGAGGTGACGACGGAACCCACCCCTTCTGCGCACTAACTTTGTAAATTGCCTCCAACACCCGCTGTACGCATTTTCTCATTATCGGTTGTGCGATGCATACGTGCGCCTCGTAACCAACGGCAGCTTGAAAGCCGCCGGTAGCAAAGAACCGCAGTGCACACAGCACCTGCCGCCGCACCGACAGCGCGCTCGCACGCAAATTTCCTCCCAGTTCATCGGCGACTTCGTCGCACAGCCACTCCACAGTCTGCTTCTCCAGTCGAAAAAGGCTTCGAAACAGCTTGTCCGGCAAGTCAAACATTGTCAACCGTGTCTTCGTGCGCTCTCCTTCGCCGTTGCTCGCGCCGGCGCAGCTGCCTCACTCGTATCGCCGCCTACACCGCCGCCATTTTCTGTCAAAAACGCCACGGTCAAATTGACCGCTGTCACAAGAAACTGTCAATTAGCGGCTGCATAATTAGGTGCGCAACGTCACCACTTCTGCCACATCCGTGACGTAATCTGCAGCCACCCATGACGCAAAAAAGCAAAATGGCCGCCGGCCACGACCGACCAATAGGAGCGAGGCTTATTGACACCTTTTTGACAAGTTTTTGACAATTTTCCTAATTCACAGTTGCGTAATCTGGCCCCAGGACGCGTCGGCAGCAAATGAAGCCGGTTGGCCTGCTATCAGCCGGTGGGGTGCTTTAATAAAGATGTTGACTCATCTCTTCAGAAGAAACATGTGGATGTGAAAACCTGGCTCAGATACTGTAATGCTTGCTAGTGAACTGACGACATCGTTGGAAATCATGGCAGCCAAGGTAGTCATATATGCTTGATTTTCTTGCCCGTGCCGTGGAGATTTTCAGTAGCACGTATACATGTGGACTGCATGTATAGCTTCGAGAGCTCATGGTAAATTTTGAGCTCACGCATGCCTTAGTCGGTTAATCGCCCCTCTGTGTAGCGATGCGTTGCAGGTCCGCATGCTGTTCGGTTTTCGCTTCATTATTAATCGGCGCGAACTTCGCAAGCTCATAGCACGGCGCAATCCATATGGCAGTGGCAGACGAGTTTCCGACAAAAAAAAAAAAAGGTCTTAGGGCTGACTAACACATCATTCTCCGCTTATGACCTGGGCCGTTAGGTGACGACAGCTCGGAAGACAACCTTCACAATTCACGTCTTTATAATCGCTTACATTTTCTCAACTGCTCTGCACTGGGGATTTTCAAAATCAAAGTCGCCGCGTCTCAAAGGAAACTGTTCTTTCAAGAAAGGCGTGGTTTCTTCAGCTGCACGAGGGAATTGTGCTGCGCAGCCTTTATAATTTCTGTACACGGAACAGGGCGCTTTATTTTTACTTCCTTTCAAATGGTCCACCTACTATTTGTGTTGTATAGGCGTCAACAAGCTTTGCGCGCTTGCCTGATGCGGAGTTCGCTGAGGCATGTGAACAAGTTCGCGGATGTTTCGCTGCCCTGGAGCCGCATTTTCGGTGCTCGCAAAATGCAACAATGCCCGCGTGGTAAGCTATCACGGTGCGCATTACTTACATCTTAAGAACACAGTATAGTTTCGGTATCACATCCCAAACGGTGTATAGTTTCGCTATCGAAAATATTGGTTCATTTATCAACAAGCTTTCAAACTGCAATGATACCCCTGGCGACTGCGCGTCCGCGTGCTCGAGCCGCTTTGCTGTCAATGGTGCGCAGAAGAAAGGCCCGAGTGCATCACTTCGGAGCAGACAAATGATGCATTTCCCACAGGTCGCTAAGATGCCGCAGTCACGCCTGCACACAAGGTGCATGCGCACCACACAAGCGCATCGACAAAGCCGAGTTGAAAGCGCAGGTGCAGAAACATTTCACACGTCCTATCTTCCCGCCGTTTTCTTCCAGCATATTACACAGCTTGCATAAACGGCGGGAAACACATGTGCATCAATATTCGTGCGTCAGCGAGGAGTGCTTTCGTTGTATTTCTAAGGAAAGCCTACAAAATTAAACCTTTCTGAATTACTGCGCTATAATTGTATTCTTTCTGTTCGTTTCGTTTGCAGCGAACACTTTAATTGGTCTTAAAAGCCCAGCAAAGTGGAATGTCAAAGTGTGTTACTTTCTTTCGGTCGCAGACGTAAACTGAAAATTTTGAAGAGATTTTTTCCTTTATATAGATCGGGAGACGTTGGCATCTTTTAGAGGAACCAGGTACTCTTTAGTTTGTAACGCAATGACCACGTAGCGGAAGAATAGTTAAATGAAATGAAACGTAATCGCAACCTCTGGAGAAATAAAGCGGGCTCCACCTGCTGCCATTCTGCACTTCCGCGCTCAAATAACTGTTAACGTCAAATTAATCGCGATCAAGAGCATTGAAGCAAGAGCAGTACGAGATCTTAGCTCAGGTAGACTGAATACTAGCGCAGATGGTTTTCGCTGTGGAGCTATAGAGGCGCAAAGTTCGATATTTGGAACTGTTAATTGATCTATTCCCCGCCCAGAAGCGGCTCATATTTTTGCGCATTCGCGTCCTCGTTCCAGTTCCTGATTGTTAAACAATGATACGGTCGAGGAGTGCGCGCGTATCAGCTCTTGTTATGGGATGAAACCGACACCTTCACCTATATTCTCCATTACGGTATCCGTGGACTGAGATTGCTCAGAGGTTATGCGGCGAACACTTCCTGCGCCTTTGCCTTGCTTGTTTACAGTAAAATGAATTGATTCGGCGGCGCGTGCCCAGTTATCAGCGACCCAGCATAATAATGCAGTGTGCAAACTTTTTACGCCAAATGAACGGTCGGTGCATGTCTCGAATTTTATCGAACGACATAAAATGAATGATGCAATCAAGAGTAATGCACACGCATGGCTATAAAAGTACGCTCTGTGACTTCTGCGTTCCATATTCTCGATGACAGGTGACTGAGAGAAGGTCCCGATGTTAAAGAACATTCTCCACATGATACGCAGCCCTAAAGGATGAAAATGGAGTGACTTCCGCCTGTGTATCATTGTCAGTAGCTGAAGCGCAAGTTAAGATCCGGGAATGCGCTTGCTGAAAGGTACTTTTTCTCACCTCAATAAAGTGCGAATCGATATTATACGTGCATACTAAATGGTGCACACTTGTTAGCGCAGTATTCAGTACGGGAAGAAGTGGAAAGCTTGACGCGTGCATGACTTAAAGTCCCACATGAAGAACTTTCACAGCATAAGTGCAAGGACTGAAAGTATTTCCTTTCCCATGTGCAGCCTTCCACCGCGCTTCCTTCTTGCTTCGCTTTTTCCTGTGACTTTCGTCCCGAAAGCACTTAAAGGCTTGACCTTCACATGCTCTTTATACCAAGAAATGTTAGCTCTGAGGATTAAAAAACGATACGTATGCAGAGTGATAATTAGATTTAAGGAAAGGAAAGAAGCATTAACGGTCTCGATTGAGGTGGGTATACCTCAATCGCTCCGTGGGGCACGGGATGGAAAAAGGGGTGCAAGGAGAAGGGATGGAAGAGGCAATTAAGGAGAAAGAGGCTCCGTTGCGGAGGGATGCGAAAAATTTCGACTTCTGGGGCATCTTTGACGTGCACTGATATCGCGCAGTACAGGAGCCTCTCGCATTTCGCCACCATTAAAACAATAAAATGCACCTAGCCCGTGTACTGTGCGATGTCTGTGCACGTTAAAGAAAGAACACAGTGACGCTTTCCGCGCCATTGTGCGCATTGAGGAAGTGCACTTTGTTGCGAAGGGTGTCATGCTTATGAAAAAACAAAATGAGGGCGGTAAAGGGCGGGATCTTCTATACACGTTTGTCATTCATTTCATAGCCATTACAAGCTATAGGAATGATGACGGTGGAACAGCAGCAAAAGCAAAAAATAGCAGCTATAGCGTGCACGCGGAAGCCAGTGCCTACGAGCCCGAAATGCATCCATGAACCCGCGCATGCGTGCTTTTAAGTGAGAAGGATGCGACGTGCGCCATATTGCTAGCGTTACTATGCTACGGGACCCGTTGGCGTTTAATGACAAGCTTCGTGCGACGGCGCGTCAGTCGCGCAAGGAAAATGCAACCACCCGGCGGCACGTACGAAGGACGGGGGCACGTGAGCAATATGTAATGCAGCGCGCGGACGCCGCAGCCGGAGCGGTGGTTCTTCCTCCGGCCCTCAAAAGCTCATTAGCGCAATCTTTGCGCACGCAATCGTCGTCCCTCAGGAGAGAGACGCAGCCTCCCTTTCGGCGCTCCGGGAAGCTCCCCTCGTCGTCCGGTGGTGCGCGGGCGGTGGGGGTCGCCGGGCTGACGCGGCGCACCCCGAGCCCATAATGGCAGGCGCACAAAACGGAAAATCGACCGACCGAGCGCGCCCCGCTGCAGAGGAGAAGGAAGACCCTCGCCAGCGCGGCGATCGACCCGTCAGCCCTCCCCACCACCGGCGCCGCCAGCCTCTCCCGTCGGGAGGGCGAACCTCCGGCCGAGAGACAGGAGAGGAGGTAGAAAGCGCGAGGGCGGCGCACTCCCAAATTAATAGCCGCGGGCACGGGGTGGAGGTGGGGAAGGAAAGACATTTATACCGTAATGGAGAGACGCTGCCGGGGCACCCCGACGTAGCCATGGAGACCGCGCCAGCAGCCTGCACGAACGCTCAGAACCCGAGTCTCACCAGTTCCGCCGCGCCGATCCGCAAAGCGGCCCTGGCCTCCGGAGGAGTTTTTGCGAGAGCGTTCGCGGAAGGATAGAAAAAAAAAAAGAGGGGAAAAAAAAAGCGGGCTCGCTGTCGGTGTCTGCGAGCGTGCCTCGGCTTCGTCGGTGGCGGCGGCGAGGCCTTGCGGGGCTGCGCCGCCGTCGGTTCTCCTCCAGCTTGGCCCAGCGCAGCCTCCGCGGCTGCTGCACGTGTCGGGAATGCAGATCGCCGCCCAGAGATAAGAGGAGCTCGGCTGCTGCGGAGTGGGGAGAAAAAGCTCCGCGCCGCGGGAGAGGAGAGGAGGGGCAGAACTCCTTTCCCTCCACTTGCGTGGCCTTTGTAGCCGAGCTGCCGCCGCTGGTGCTAGTGCGGGCGTGCGTACGTCCCCAGCGCGCGCGCCGCCGTATCTTGGAATTGGGACACGACTCCAACTACAGAGTGGGGTAAGGGGCGCAGCCAAGGGTGGCCTGCCTGAGCGCCGAGCGCGCGCTCTGTGTGTGTTCGCGGTTGCGCTATGTAGCGCTGCGTCTTTGCGCTGGGCTCAGTACAAGGAAGAAAAATACGAAGGAAAGGAGGAAGCGACGTTAGCACGCTCCTCGCTCTGCGTTTAATCATTCTGGGCTCCCACGAAGGCGAAAGCGAGTTCGCTGCATGGACATTCCAGGGCGGATCCAAGTCCGGTTATTTAATCACTTCGGCGCACGCTAACGAAGAAGGCTGCACGTATCGCATAGCGCGAGCAGTGTACCGTGTAATTTGTCGTCACCTAAAGAGGGAACGCTGGATAGGGGCTGTGCGATCGATAGCGAGCTAAGGAACTTAACTACGGGTCGGAGCGCTTGCGCGTTGCGGGAACAGGCATGCCAGCTTTTGCGCCATAGGAACAGAACTGTGATGGAAGCACTTTGTGCTTTAGGATTCCCTGCTATGAATGGACAATGCACGTCGTTGCGTGAATTCGGCATCGCACTGATGGATCAAGGAATGGGCAAGTCAGTAGCGACAAAGCAGCGATTATGATTATAAGGAGTAAAAAAAAGGAGAAATTGCTGGCAGTTCAGCATTGCTAAGCACGAAATATTGCGCGAAAGCACATATTTTTGCAGGTGGACACCACCGCCACGTAGTACCTGAAAGCGCGATTAAGGTTTCCAATGATTGTTATTGTTGCCTCTGAAGCAATGGTACATACCCACGGTGAGGGATTGGCCAGAGTTTGGTGCAGATCAAAAAAGGAGAAAAATTCTTCTCGACTTATCTCAAATAATAATAATTGGTTTTGGGGGGAAAGGAAATGGCGCAGTATCTGTCTCATATATCGTTGGACACCTGAACCGCGCCGTAAGGGAAGGGATAAGAGAGGGAGTGAAAGAAGAAAGGAAGAATTAGATGCCGTAGTGGAGGGCTCCGGAATAATTTCGACCACCTGGGGATCTTTAACGTGCACTGACATCGCACAGCACACGGGCGCCTTAGCGTTTTTCCTCCATAAAAACGCAGCCGCCGCGGTCGGGTTCGAATCTCAAATGGTTCATAAATAAAACTTGAGAAATATGGGAGCGAATAACAAATTTTGAAAGGTTTTGAGGAGATTGGAACGAAAGTCGAGTAAACAAAGAGGTGAGGGTTAAAATAAATAATTTAATAAGTAATAATTGTAAATAAATAAATTTTGAGAGAAAAGAAAATGAAAAGAAGTGTTAACACAAAAAAATCGTCCGGTCTCGATGACCTGTGAAGAAGCTCACACACCAGCTTAAGGGCGTGCCCTTTGACGGTTGCACCGACACAGAAAAGGGAGGGAATAGCAAACGGCAGCCCTAATCGAGCGAGAGGACTCTTCGAATACTTAATTTTCTGCCGAGCAAACCGCCAGCAGGAGAGGATGAAATGATCTAAGGATTCAACGCCCCCGCATGAAGCGCAAGGATTCGACAGCGTGAACCCGGAGCGGCGTAAATAAATATTGAAACGAGGAATCCTGCAGCTCAATAGCGTCACGGAAACCTCACATTGCCTTGAAGCACATGAACGAACGGTGAACGGGAATTTTAAGTGTTCGTAGTCCGCTGTAGCAAGGATGGGTTCATGGCTCTAGACTCTGATGTAGTTGGAAACTGATCCACGGAGCCAGTTATGCGCGTCTTCAACTTTTTCATCGGCAATGCCAATTTACCTATAATGTACGCCGGCGGCCCATGCTCCAGCGCCGCCGCGTTTCTGCAGGAGTGTTGTCAACGCCCGCGCGCATTGCACTAGAGCCTTGTTTCTGCCACAATGTTGTCCACGCATGCAGCGCACACCTCTCTGTCACTACCGCCACATTGCTCAAAGCGGGAATATTAGTAAACCGCTACGGATGCTTGCTTCCATGCACGAAAAGTTCATTGCCTTTGAGCGCGTTTGATCGCATATTCTCACAACAGCGCCCGGAAGAGACAATGCTGTCTGCTTCGTTAATTGTCAGCCCGTCACTATCACATGCTTGGCGCGCTTCTTGAAGCTGCTCTCCACTCCTACAGCCTCCCTTTGCCTAAAAAAAAAAACAAACAAAGAAAAGTCGATCGGTCATTGGGGATGAATAGCGACAAGTATTGGATACTTGCTTATATATATGTTTGCATCAAAACGCTAAGCACGCGCCAACGCTGGTCGGCCGCTTGCTGACGCTCTGAGCGCGTCGCGAATATCGTACCGCGCACAGCGGCCTTTTTACGCGGGTGCTTTGCACTATATTTACATACTGTGGCCAGTTCTTATAGCTTTGCGCGAACCGCCTCATTGTTATTCTAAAAAGCTATTCCATACAAGAGGTTTGGCCGCCTCCGATGCACAACAACATATCAAAAAAGAATTTCCAAAATTCCCTGCTGCATTGCATGCGGGGCTGCACTATGCGTGTTCCGTTCACAACGCGGACATATGCTATAGCTTCTATGCTCGCAGGGGAATAGTTTCGAGTGCGAGCTTATATGCAGAATGTTACGGATAGGTATATATATTCAATTAAGATGACGGGACTACATCAGGTGCTGGCCCTCTGCTTCTTCGAGGATGCTGCTATCGAACAAAGTACAAGAGTACTTTGCGACAGCGTGCTTAACGGGGGCCAGAGGACAACCTCTCACCAAAGCATTCTTTTCATAGTTGTCAGCGCCACAAAGTTATGCTCATAAACTTCTAATCGCTGAACACGCACGTAAACTTCGCGCGTCCGCGGCGTCAAGTTCTTAACGGAGCACGGCTTTATCGTGCCTGCAAAGTTCACGAGGAACGCCATACACTGGCTGTGTAAACTTTTATGATGTGATACGCCGTAGGCGACTTCTTACATACGTAAACAATTCGAAAGGCCCTCCTGCATAACCTTCGCTGTTGACGCAGAAGCAGTGGAAAGTCTTAACGGTCGAAAAATGTCAAATTTTCTATCATCGGTTTCGTATAGATAAAATATATAGGAAAGAAACCTCGTTCATGGGGCGCTAACGGAAATTATTAATAATAATAACAAAATGTGGGGTTTAGTTAACGTCCCGAAGCGACACATGGGCTATGAGGTATGCCGTGGTGGAGGAACATGGATTAATTTCGACCACCTGCGGTTCTCTGCCGTTCGCTGACATAATACAGCACACAGGCGCTTTTGCGCTTCGCCTCCATCGAAATGCGGCCGCCACGATCGGGGTTCGATCGCGAGACCTTAGAACCAGCGGCAGGGCGCCAGAGCTACTAATGGGAATTTCATTTATGGCTGTGCACAGTACAATAAGTTCTACAAAAGAAAATTAGCACGTTCACATTTCGTCTCGTTGCAGAACAGAAAACGAGGCAATCCCTATAGTTATATACTGACTACATCGGCGCACTAACAACACGCATCACGTAACGATACACACCGAAAGTAATTTTCGCCATGGCAACTTCGCAAGCTGAACGACAATCTGAACCCAGCGTGTACACTATAGTTGGGAATTTTGAAGGAAGGCATAGCGCGACAAAACAAGGACAGGACAGGGACGCGGGATGCATAGCGGTAACATAAAACTGAAAAGGCTGGAACCGGAAATATGTGCCCAAGGAAGAACTGACGTCCTGTGTGTTTTGTCGCGGTACGCCTCCCTCCAAAATCATGTCTTACCAACTAGCCCAAACTTCCACTTTGCTATAGTTACGAAACTCGCCCACCAGGGGTTTGTACAGGAGCGTGGATGCAGCTGCATATCTCGCCGAGCACACGAGAAGGTCCAGTTTTTAGGGGAATCCCTAATGTTGAGTGCAAGTGTTGTAATAAAGCAGTAATTACTCAACAGAATCCACCCAAGCACAGCCAACGGCTTCATCAGCATCCACCCAAGTTTGTCGTCATTTCGCCTTCTTCACGGCACGTATACGCAATGCACTTACGTGCTTTCCCGTGGCAGGCGGCGTTCTCGGCACTATGAGGACATAAAACAGTTGTGCCACCTTGGGCTGCACACGTATTTTCTCGCCGGTATTACGTTTCTCGTGTTGTGCAGCGTTACGCAGCGTTAAGCCGTCCACATGTCTATACACCGCAACTTCGCGCATGGCTTCGGGTGCCTCGGTGCGCACCATCTCCGCTGGAGTGGAGGACGCGAGGGAGCATAGGCCACCGCGACATCAACGCTCGAAAGTAATGTTTCGTCTTTATGCTTGCTTGCAATGTATACGCAATTACTAAAAAAAATTGGCAGTGGCTTAGCTCGGCTATGCCAGGATATACGTAGCGAAAGCTAAGGCATAGCTTGGTTAGCCTTGGTTAATCTCGATTGGAAGTCCAGGTTAGTCTGGTTGTCTGGCTAGTTGCCGTCACGTGGTTCTTCACGCGGTTGATCACGTGGCCAGTCACGTGACCAGTCACGTGGTGCGGTGTGACCACGGTGGGAATGCGAGCACGGTGAAACTGCGAGTTCGTGGCCAATGTAGCTTTCGCCAAAAAAAAAAAAAGGCTAGTAAACGCGCCAAAATAAAAGTTCAAAGTAGCCAGAAAGTAGCCAGGGAGCCTTCAGTTTTCATCGCCAGATGGAGGAGTACAGTCAATTTGGCGCAAAGTCGCTGCCAAAGGCAACGCTATGGAACTCAGATCCCTCTTCTGGATGCTTTAGTTTTCTGCTATTTACTGTCAAAAACGCACCGCACCTGTTTTCTATGGCACTATTAAATATTCGGTGCGAGCGCGCAGGACGCTTCAAACTTTAAAAGCAAGATTTTGCTACCATTCGGAAGGTTAGGTCATTTCAGTCAATATATCCGCAAGAATATCTTGAAATATTCCGCAGTCGCCTCACAACTAAATGTGATGTCCGAGAAAGCTGGGCTTTCTCGGACATAAGCTGGCACAGTTACTGCGCCTTCCACTTCCTCTTGAAGCGTTTGCACTTGGACTTCCCAGCTTCAGCTGTTCACGGAAAGGTGTGTCGAGAAGAGCGGACCACATTGTATATTCGGCGTCCGCAAGATGAGCGGAACAGCTGACGTCATATACACCACGTGATCCGCGCGCTACTGCAGGTGGCGACCTCGCCTTCGAACGCGCGGGAAATTTCCGGTAATCTCAGACCTCCAACGATGGACGCACATCGCATACGTCATATAATGCCCAGATGGGATTCTTTCTCTCCGCTATAGTAGGTTGCGTTCACAACTCGTTTCCGCCGGCGCCTCTCGGAGCGCCGCACAACCATCAGAGAGATGGATCGACAAAATTTAGTGCTGTCACAAGAAGCACGCGAACGTCGTCCTCGTGAACATAAAACGGAAGCGACTGCCCGCTGCGTCAATGCGCGTATGTTTGGTTTGGTTTATGGGGGTTTAACGTCCCAAAGCGACTCAGGCTATGAGGGACGCCGTAGTGAAGGGCTGCCGGCAATTTCGACCACCTGGGGTTCTTTAACGTGCACTGACATCTCACCGTACATGGGCATCTAGAATTTCGCCTCCATCGAAATGCGACCGCTGCGGCCGAGATCGAACCCGCGTCTTTCGGGCCAGCAGCCGAGCACCATAAGCACTGAGCCACCGCGGCGCGGCAGGGAACTTATGTATGTTGGCCTTGTTTTCCTTCTCTGATGTAAAAAGCTTACCGGTTGATGTGCTCTTGCGTGAAGTCCAAATCTGTGCGGGCCATGAAGGCAAGACTTTTACATTAAGGCTCTGGAATAATTTTGCTTACCTGAGGTTCACTAAGATACGCATCAGTGCACAGATGTTTTGCGTTTCAGTGCCATCGGAATGGAAATAAAATTGAAATGCAGTCAACGTAAATGGAGAAAATGCAAATGGAGACGGACTGGCAACGCTGTCGTCATGTACGTGGCTTTACGATAACAGTTACTCGCGGTCGAACGCACCACAAAGGCGAGAATGCGGCTGTGATGTCGGGATTGTGTGAGATGTACAAAAAGAATCGATCATTACAACAGGCCTGCCGCTGGTGGCTACTTTGCGCCTATTTGCCAATTTACGACCCCGTGTGGCGATGGAAATTTCAGCTTGGTTCCCCTGCTACTTTCTGACTGCTCTTAACTTGTATTTTGGCCCATGTTACTAGCCATTTCTTTTAGTAATTCCAGATACAATAGCAAGGAAGCATAAAAAACGACCTATTATTTCTGTGCTTTGCTGTCGTGGTGGCCGATGCGTGCGTCCTCTCCGCCGGCGGGGTTGGTGCGGCATCGAGGCATCCCTATATCTATGCGCGCGCGCGGCGCCAATACAAAGACAGTCGCGCGCATGTTGGCTCTGTGCGCGCGGCTGTTTCTTTCATTAGATCAACACAACGTACAACTTATAAAGTACTTTCAGCTCTAGGTTAGCGCATACGAAGCCACGCGCAAAGGTATGCAGCCATGTGGACGGCTCAACGCGGTATACGCAACGCTGTAGGACATGAGAAGCACGATAGCGGCGAGAAAACACTCTTGTGCAGCCCAAGGTGGCAGTGCCAAGAGCACCGTCTGCCAAAGGGAAAGCACGCAAGTGCAACGTGTACATTCCGCGAAGAATGGCGAAAGAGCAAGATAATAAGAGGTCAGCTAAGCTAAACGTAAACTATGCGTGTTGCGTTTAGTTGCGTGTAGCTCAACTGCTTATGTGCATTTTGCACGACAGCGTATACAGCTCGAAAAGCCGTCGGCCTAGTAGTAGTCGGCTCCGCGTGTCAGAAATAATCGGGGCAGTGTACAAAAAATCGTGTGTATATATATATATATATATATATACTAGCAGACAAGGCAAATGAAGTGAGGGGCTCGTTTGACAAACATATTAAGGAAGCCAACAGTCACCGAAACCAAGGTGCATAGGGGAATGTTTCTATTTTTTTTAATATCTATTGCCAATCAATTAGTTTTAAAGAAAATTACTTATAAAGCAGCAGAAAAAACAACCCTGCCGCCGGTGGGATCGGAACCCACGACCTCCGAATATCGCGTCCGGTGCTCTTACCAACTGAGCTACGGCGACAGCTGTCCAATCTGCTGCTCTCGTGGGTATTTATGTTTAATGGGTGTAAGCGAACCTTGAGAGTGTTCACCAGCGCCACCCTTGTGCATAGCTCGCCACCCTCGACCAGCGCCACCCTCGTCCATACGTTCGCCGCTATCTTCTCATTTTCGCGCTTCACTCTGAAGTGTCCAGCTCAGTATTCGTTTGCCCGCGATGGTGTGCTGTCGGCAATAATTTCCCGGCGATGCATTATTGCATCACTCACTGCGCTCCTGCTGCGGTAGCCAACGAGAATTGCATGGCCGTCTCTGACTAAATCACGCGAATAGTTAGAGTTCATTTGCTGCACGCGTCACTTGAGATCTGGCTCAAGGCTCAACCGGTCTTGTGCGCAAGCGAGAGAAAAGCGAAAAAAAGTGGGAAGAAATAAGAAATTACGGTTACAGGCCGGCCTCGACCGCGGCAGTCGTAATAAAGCGGAACTATAGCGAAACTGAAGGAGGCCTCGTGTCTACAGGTCAGGAACTAATAATTCTTGGATGACGGACTCAAGAATGGATTGCCTGTCATTTTGTTCCATTTTTTTTGGTCACGTGCGCATTCTCGCACATAATGCAGCACATCGCGTTTTCGAGCGAGAAAGTAGATAATACAAACTCTCGTCGAATTTGTCAATTTCCGGATGCGTATATATATGCTGTGCATGCACTGCACTCTGTCTGGAATGCTGGAACAGACAGGATAACTTAATTCATTGTGCATATAATGCATATGCAAGGAGAAGATATATTGCCGTCAACACAGTTGGGCGCGAAAGGGTACCGGTGTTGCATGGTTTGACGTCTGCAGTGGCTGCCTTCGGCTTAGATTTTTTTTTAATATAAATGTAACAATGAATGAAAAGAAAGAAAATTTATTGAGGTTGTCGACTATATGTGACTGCATTTAAAAAAGCTTTAGTGCCCAAGAACTGGTTAACGGCAACGTTCGTAACAAAGGTCGAAGAGCCTGTCCAGATGGAGCTTAAACTCAAGCTTTACCCCAAAGAGCTAAGAAAGAAATTTGCGTCTCAAAAGCAGCTTCTCCACGACAAGAAAAAAAAAAAAACCGCGAGTGCTCTTACAACGTTGTCACTAGCTCTCTATATACGTTTATTTTTATATATGCAACCCTTTTATACAGTCGAGGCAAATAGAAGTCGTCATGTACATACACGTAGTAGCTCATTTTACTGCATATTAGTTAGTTGACAGCAAGCGGATGACGTCGATACGCTTGGCTGTTATATGCTGGCATAAGAAAATCTGGGACACCTTGCTGTCACGAAGAATAAAATCGCGCCAAAAGAATTAATCTATTGTGGCGTCGCAAATATCTGCTCAGTGATGATAATCAACAACTCTCTTCGGTTGCGCGACTTTTACTGACTTCATTAAAAAAAAATCAATAAATGTCGTCGTGGCATCTGTGTCCTAGAATGTGGCTCTTCCAGATATAGCCTCGGAAGCCTGGGATGTTGTTCTTGTCACTGCTGAATGCCATGACGTATCCGCCATGCTCGGCTCGTAAACCCAAGCCGTTCGCCGAGATCGCCTATCGACAGCAGCGCCTTCCAACAGAATACTCCCAGTCTACGGGAGATACTGTAAAAGGCAAGACGAATGAAGCTTAGGCGTCCTTCCGAAGCATATCATTCGCACTTGAGCCAGCAAATGCGTCCCGAGCTCCATAGCCGCAGCTACTGCGCAGCTACTGCGAACGGTCAGTTACACTTCAAATCACCGGGGAAGCTTTTAATGCTCGGACCAATTACTCCATCCGCGCTCTTCGGCTAATGGCGGTAAAGAACGGTATACCAGAGGACTGCCGAGAACCGGATATTCGCGAAACGGGGCACGCGTGCAGTCCGGTAGCCCGAGCTGCCGACGGCGCACGTCTGTAATGGCCGCTAAACGCGATCCACAAGCACGCGCGCGCGAGCGCGCTTAGATAGAGCTTGTTACGTAATTTATGGGGTGAAAATTGCCGCCACGATGCATCACCCGATGATGCATGGCGCGGTCTCGTAATTAGCACATCTCCGCGCGCCGCCAGATGCGGCGAGCGATGGGCTATACGGAAGTTCTCAACTTACGCTTGAGATTCTAGGCGTGGACGAGTGTCTGGTGACGGAATAAACGCTGCGCTCATTATTACGCCGCTACGCGCGTCTCATTTCTCACTCCCGCGAATGCCTTAGATCTCTTCGCTCCTGCTTGGAACAAACAAGAACACAACGCGCATTTGTCGACAGTATTTACGAAGGCGCTTCAATACGTGCGCTGTATACCATTAGCAGCTTGAGCGGTAATCCAGCTCCACCTTGCCTCTTTGTAAATGCGCTTCTACCCTAATAGTCGCTCTGAGGCGGCGGATCCCGGTGTTGTAAAGCACCTCAGTAGGACGCTTTCTATGCACTCTACACAGAAAGGAGTCAGAAGAGAGTAAGCCGTCCTCTATAGCACACTCCCTTTTATACAATGGAGTGCGCTAGAGGACAGCTTACCCCCTTTTTACTCCCACATAGACGGATTCGTGTTTATACCGTGTAAAATGCCGTCATCGTTAGCAGAACTGCCTTAAGGAGCAATCTGCACGAGCGCAGTACACGTGCGCATCCGGTCTGACTTTTTTTGGAACCTTCCCGTACAAAAATTGTCTATAGACAGTCTATAGACTTCTTACACAATCTATTGCCTTCCTATAGTTATTTCTTTTTGTCTATTCATGGTCGATAGACTGTATACAGACAAAAGACTACTAAAAGTGTATGGCCAAAAATCTATACATTGTCTATAGAATGTCTATAGGATTTGTATTGCCTATAGACTATTCTCTGGGGATTGTCTATAGAGAGTCTATAGACTTTATAGACAGACGTCTATGGGAAGTCTATAGACTGTCTAAAGAAATTTTCGTATGGGTTAACCGCGTGTGTAAGCTTAACCGCACACTTTTTTGTAAAGCGGCACAGATGCTATGTTTTGCTCATGGCTACCTTTCATGCCGCTTAACATGCTGGACACTGTGGTCACGTACCCATCCTGCTATTACATGCACTTAGTGGCAACATACTGGCAACATACATGGTTAACCTGCTGAACCCCGCGCGTCAAGCGCACATGCGCCGTTAATTTTTTAAACCACTTTAATGGTCTTAATGGTCTTAACCTCGTTGATTCGAATTAACTTAATTCTAACTTTCGGTCTTTTAGTGAACATCGTGCACATCTTTCTCCTTAGAGCTCCGCAAATTACGAACAGATTTCAGGCCACCTTAAAGTTTGAATATTCGATAGTCTAGTGTGTATTCAAGAAAAAATAGCTTCTTAACTTAATGCGTCAGCGATCTTATGTTACCGTGTCTAATAACCCTTTCTCCATCTTTCTGTCTCCGACAAGATAAGGATGACAAGTGATGCTAGCTGTATAGGCGAATTCAGCGGGTACATTTTACCGCCCTGTGTGAAATCACCGGCTTCACAACGCGTACATCGCATTAATATTCTTTTTGTTTATCATATAACGATCGCGTTGCGCTTAGTGTGCATGCGCGTGCACTTTTGGCCATTTCGCTTTTCCGCTCGTTATTCGGCGCTGACAGCCTCGATTAACGTTGTTTTCTAGCTGAAGGGTTTAACGGACAGGCAAAGAGATAACTCGAACGAAAGCTTAGGCTTCGCGAAGTCGCATTAATCCTCACCGAACCCACACTCGAATATCGCTGAGAATAAGCTTCATTTGAACAAATTCTAACTTGATTAAAAAACCGAAGGTGGTTAAAATTTCCGGAACCCTTCACCATGGCGTCCCTCATAGCCTGAGTCGCTTCGGGACGTCAAACCCCCATAAACCACAACCATAAAATTTAAACCTGACGCGCGCAGACTCTATTTTTGCGGTGACCTTGACTGTAAATGGAGTAAATGCATGTTCGCAAACAGGGCTTTGAGACGCGCAAAAGTGCCCGGACTAGTGAAGGAGGGCCCTGTCAAATACGATGAGAGCCGTGGTTATACTGCGAAAATTTGGTTTAATGACACGCGCCTGCTTCTAGCTGTGTCAGAGCAACTCAAAACAATTTTAAACGAAAGCGGAATGTAGGCTAAGTTTACTTTGCTCGGAAATGTGCAAACGTGTATTTAATCGTATAGTTTCGCTTAATAACTTGAATTCGTCCGCAAATTTGCAAAGTTTCGTATTTCTTTGTTCAAATTATTTTAGATTGTTCGGACGCGGCTAGAAGCAAGTGCCTGCCAAAAAGCCGAATTTTCTTAGCATAACCAGAGCTCTCATCACATTTGCGTGTTGTGAATACGACATGCTATAGTCGGATACAACTCAAAAGAAGCGGCAGGTGCCCCTCAAAGGAGCCCCTCCAGCCAATGGCGTCCACTGACTTTCACGGCGCTGTGGTTAATCTGATTAAGCCGTGGTTGATCCCCTTTCATCGGCCACCCCCTGCAAATCAACGCTACTAGGTCCAAGGTCAATGGATATTAACCACGGCGTCATTAGAATCGGTCGACGCCGATAGCTGGATGACCCCCTTTGGGGGCATTTGCAGTTTCGTTCTTGAGTTGTATCCAGCACTTGAGTTGTATACAGCATTATTTATGGCAGCAGCGGCAGGCCGCTCTCGAGCAATAAATGATGTGCACAAAGCGAAAATGAATCACTTTAAACAACAACGGAATCTTGTGAATCCATGAGATAGGACTTAGGTCGGCTTGACATTAGGAAAGAGTTCGCAATCTTTACTTCGCCAGTGTCACCGCCATTGTCTTCTTTTCTTCTCTTTCTTTTATCGAGCCAAGCATTCTTACACGAAATTTAAAAGATTTGAAGGATGCTTCAGAATTCACCCGAAATAATTCAGCTTATTATGGCCTTGGAAAACAAGCCGAGTTTTCATTACGCAAAGCGTTAATTAAGCAAGCTTTTTTATATATACAAACCTTCCAGTTCGTTGTAGCGTTTAATGCAAGTGAGTGCAGTGAGGACTTGTTGCAGTCGTGCCTCGTTAATGTGGACGTTTTTGTTCCCTGAGAAAAATTGTCGATAATGAGAGTCGTCCATAATAACAAATCGCGGTGAAAAAAGTTAGTAAGGTCTACTTGTCGGTATAGTGGTGCGAAAACGGAAAACGGAATAAAAAATATATATACAAGGAATTCCACGCGCATTATCTGACCACAACTATCTTTTTTTAAAATATAGTGCTATTAGAAACGATTAAATGTGCATGAGGTGCATGACGGCGTCGAGCAGATGTGTCTCCAGCTACGGCTGTTCACATCCTGAGAAGTGGTACATTACTTATCTCTATATCTAGTCGGTTGATCTCAGCTCAACGTGTCTTTTCATCGCCGTGGAAGATGATGAGAGCCTTTTTCAGAGCCATTCATGCTAACGGTAGATGGTGCACCGACTTGAAATCCCAGCACTTGAAATCCCAGAACAAGAAAAAAAAAACGACGACACTTAGTCATTTGCCCTTTCGCACTACCTTTCGCAGGCGTCCTGCGCTCTAAATGAACGAAAGGAAACGCACGGTCTTATTAGTATAATGGAGCTTTTGTTCTGATCGCAGTCCATATTTACGCAACAAGACTTATAATGGGCGCTGTGCATTTTCGCTCTTTCCATTGCCCGAACATTGAATTGCCATACTAACGAGGCGAAAATACATTTAAAATGTTTAACCCCAAGAAAGAATGCCCACAATTCGCGTCGTCCGTATTGACGGAGGTCATAATGACGGGTAGAGACTAAAAATGAACCACTCACAAATTGAACGTGGCTATAACTGTGGGCAGATGAGATTAAAATTCTTGTTTCATTTCGTCTCGAGCATACATAAAGATAGCAGAAGCATTACCGTTAGACAAATGCTGCTGGTCGGTGAAATCTACTGCTTTGCGATCTAAATCACGCTCGTATCGACAGGCCGGATATTCCGTCGGCGATGCGTGCAAATTCTGAGTTCAGGCCGAAATTTCTTGTTAATTTGCTCTTCTACGAGTCTTCGACCTAGTGGTGAAGATCTGCCCCCAAAGAATGCGTTTTCTGATGCCTATATAAACCGCTCCAATTTGGATGCCGCCATATTGCTCACTGGACTACTGTGTGCGCTTACGCCAGATGCGCACAGCAATCCAGCGAGCGATATCGCGGCACCAGGGGGGGCGCTTCTTGCAAGGGTCTGCATAAAACACTGCGCGAATACAATCAACGGCGCCACTCACTTCCGCAGCACACGATGGAGCTAGTTTGCAGCGCATTTGCATGCACCGGAAGCGGGCGTCCGAGCCGACCTTCCCCTCTCCCGTCCCCGGGGAATCCGCCCACGGGGAGATATCGACTGCTGTCGGCGCGTTATCGCCTTCGCTGCCTCGGTAAACATGGCGCTCTGCAGTCGGCCAAGGGCGGAGCCATGCAGCGGCCCCCCGCACAAGCGGGTTGCGTCATACTCTAGGTGCGGGGTTGCAGCACCGTCGGCTCCCTCTTCCTGGATCCCCTCGTATACGCGTCGTGCGGATGTATACAGTTATGTAGCTGCCCAGTGGTTATGGCGCTCGGCTGCTGACCCGAAAGACGCGGGTTCGATCGCGGCCATGCCGGCCGAATTTCGATTGAGGCGAAATTCTAGAAGCCCGTGTATTGTTCAATGTCAGTGCACGTTGAAGAACCCCAGGTGGTCGAAATTTCCGGAGCCCTCCACTACGGCGTCCCTCATAGTTTGAGTCACTTTGAGACGTTAAAACACCATAAACCATAATCAACAAGTATGCAGTAATGGCTATACTCAGTGCATGCAGCGAGGCGCTCCCCCATGCTTCATTTTCCTATGATGCTTCTCAAAAGCATTTCGTATGTACTGACATGCATTGACAGTACTGGCATGTATAGAAGAAGCTTCTTCTACATGCAAAGCTTCTTCTACACGTCAGACAGACTGACAAGATGCCGATGAGCAGTTGTAAAATCTTCCCGCCGATATACGACCAAAGCTAAGCTTTGGTTGCCGGTACTTTCGGCAGTATACTTGTGATGCTCCCTAGTTGTGCCGGGTTCAAATTGCTGGCCACGAGGAACGGCCGAAGAATCCAGAAGGATTTAATTCGCACCCACACGCTCCCTTCCTCCCACACATCTTTCATGCCACCTCCGGAATACAGGCGCAAGGGGGGGGGGGGGGGGGTATGAAAAGGCGAATTTTTTTTAGTGCGGTAACGCTATAGAAGCCTCGTTGGGGAAAGAATGAATCATCGGTCTCATAATTCCAAGCACAGAAAGTGACGTGACCAGACCTGACGTCATACGTTTCGATTTATTTTCATTGCGTCCGTGTACCACCTCTATAGACATCTTCGGGGAAAAATATAACCGCCAGCTATATAACCACCAGGCATCAACTGTTTCTAATGCGCTATCGCAGAGTCAACACATATGTAATTAGGTGTACCTCTGACTGTTTTATTTCCACTCAGGCACGCATACATGGCACTGGGCCGACCGAAGCTTGCTTCGCTTCCAGAAAGTGGACTTTTGGCAATAACTCTGTGCCCCCGTTTAACTCGCGTGAAGGCAGAAAGCCTGCCTCTGCAGAACTGCCCCATCGCAAGCGTTCGCGTCGACGGATCAGCTATCGCTGCATATGGCACAGGTGGAAGGTGGCCGCGCCAAAAGCCACCGCGACAGGTATAGTTCAATACAGTTCTTATAGCGTTCTATACATTAATACAGAGTTCCACGTTGCGGCGTCAACCACAGCTGAGACGATGACTGGAGGTAGCCCTTCTCCGCAAACTATTTTTTTTATTACATGAACAGTAAACTCTCATCCGCACAATTGCGGACAGATGAAACACTCAATATCTACAAGGCAAATGACAGCGCAAAGAAAGCAGGATTTCGATACATTTGGGTTCAACAATAGCTCATTTTTCTTTGCTAACAGTGTGTGATGACAACCGGTTTTAAATGAGAGCTGAAGATGTCATGTTTTAACCTCCATAAACTGAAAAAATTATTCATTTTGTATTGTCATGCGCTTTATATATACCGTTCGCTTGGATTTGTATACTGCGGTTTGAGTTGTTGTCTTGCCAATAAAAAACCGAACGGGGCGTCCAGAACAGCACTGAGGGCATTTGGCTGATTTGGTGGAAGAAACTGGACGTCCAACTTTCAAGAACTGGAGATGGCTTCATTTGTGATTATCAGATCAGCTTTAACGAATGTAATCTCTACTTCAGGCTTGCTTCACACGGGAGGAACGCTGGGCCGTGACCGCGTAATAAAAGGAAAACAACTGCTAGAAAACAGAATAAACTTAGGGGAGATGCTATCTTGCCACTTATCCGGCTCTTCACCTTTTCGAAGTCCGGGGAATAAAAGAGCACAAAATAAAAAAAACATGCGATGGCACTTCTTTATACTACTTGCTAGGGAGGCTGCATCGAGGCACCCTAGGATTTACGGTAATCGGCTCCAGGTGTACTGCTTACCCTTTACTAGGACGCGACTTGCATTATATGCGAATGATACAGTGAAAGAGAGTGAACCTAAACTGAACAAGATAACTGTAAGGTTCGGCGCATTGGTGTTTTCTTCTTGTGTGCGTGTTTCTCTTTTTTTGCACTTATGTACACGACCGGCCGGCAGCAGGAATGCGCTCGATCGTTTCTCTGCCCCTTTCGGAAGTCGGTGGTATACGGGTGGCTGATCATACTGTATTAGGAGCGTATCGTGCATTCTTACGCTGGGGAGATGTTGACGGGTTCCCCGATTAAGCGGCTCTGACTGGTAAGGGTCTGATGTCCCTACATGATGTCAGTACCAGCGACGCCGCTTGGCCTATAGGTACTGATGACTTTCGAGAGAAACTGTAACGTGAGATGCGTCCTTACTTTTCTCGTCTTTTGGAGGGGGAATACGAGGGTCACTCGATCATTGTGTCGTGGACCTCCAGAGAATAGCCTACTTGCCCGGAGTTGTGAAGGGGCAGGCCCCATGCACGCTCGGAGAGCTATAGCCTCGGCGAGGATACGCGGGGCCGCCGGGAAGTTCGTTCACTGCCGGTAATTGTAGATTATGTAAATATTTCTTTTTTATAAGCCGTTTCGGCCTTGACTCCCTAATCCCGCATGTCCAACATAAGAAGACGATGAGAAGAGGAACCAAACTTTATTGCAGCCTTAGTACAGAGCGTCGCTGGCGACACACATATATACAAAAGCCGCTTTCTCGCTTTTTCCGGGAAGTCTTCTGGATGAGGGGTTGGAGACTTGGGTGAAGTTGGGTGGTGCATGCAACCCCAGGACGCGTACGTGGTACACGTTACGGTATACACCCCTCCACGCAAGGAGAAGGAGGAGGAGTAAGAACCAACCTTATTCATAAAATACGAAAAGTTATGGAGTCTCCTGGGAGCGTTCCTCCAGCGCCCGGTCGATCAGGGTATACGCTGCATGCTCTCCCTCTCAAGAGGATCGGGTATAGGGTTCGGGATAGCGGATACCAATCAGGCACTCTGCCCACTGCAGTAGTTAATTTGCTAATGTATTTATGGCGCAAAGCTGCGCCAGGTACTATATGAAGGGTGCCACAATGAACGACTCCAATTTCCCAGAAAAAATGTTTGACCGCGCATATGATCATTGTTATACGTTTCTCATTTTTTCTCCGCACAGAGTTCGTCTGTTATCAACATCTTTCCGGCTTTGCTCTTGAGGGAGCAGTGTTGTAGACGTTACCGAAAAAAAGAAACTAAATACGTTACTCGTTACGCTAAGAAAAAAGGAACGCGTTATCGCCCTACGTACCTACAAAAAAAAAAGTAACGCGTTACTGTTACCGTTACCGAAAAAAAGTACTGCACGTTACTTTGCCGTTACTTCATGGCCATAAATTTTAATTAGTGCGTCTTCGTCTTAAGAACTCAAGGTATCAGTTTTATAAAGCTCATATTTCACATGAAACTTCTAGCCCAAACTATCATTTTAGGCGAAATCCTGATTTAACGGGAATACTTTGCACAAATGTGCAGAAGCTTAGCAATGTTATAGCGGCCTAAAGTTACCTGTAGAGTTAGTTACATGTGATGGATTCTAACTCTGTGGCACATGGTGAAGCCATTTTATGAATGTGAAATTAAACACCAAATGACACTTCATCATCAATTCTAACTTCACAAAGAAAACTTCGCTGAACTCTCAACAAATTTACAGTAATTCTGAAAAATGTGATGTTCCAAGATGCTCGGCATGCTTCCACTCTGTAGAGAGTTGTGTGCGTGAGTGGTTCGGGAAGGGGAGGTAGGTGAAGGCAGGTGTGTGAATGCGTGTTCGTGCACGTGTTTCGTGCTTTATGGCTATTCTGTCTTTTTTTTTTAGTTGGGTGCGTCGTCAAGGGAAGGTGTTTTCTGGAATGCATGCGAGCCACAACAAAGGTCGCCGAGAGCACCTGTTTGTTTATTTGCAACGTGACTAGGTGTTCTGCGCTTTCTTTTTCTAAAAAAAGGGGGGCGGAGTTGGGGACAACAGGAACAAAAAGTAATTAGTAAGGCGACACCTCACATCACCGAAAAATGTGAACGTAAGTACGTTACCCGTGACAGTTCCGAAATGGTAACGAGTACGTTACTAAGTTACCGGAAAAAGTAACGCGTTACCGGTAACGCCGTTACTTGTAACGCGTTACCGCCAACACCGTGAGGGAGCAATGTCTGCGCGATAAGGCTGTGACCGCCGAGCGCAAGGTCATTTTACTTCCCTACGTACACACCCTTTTGTTTAAACCGAGCAGCTTTTCCTCGTTTCTCCCAATATCGCCCCCCCCCCCCCCCAACCCCTTACCCCAGTGTGGGCAAACTCGTACACACATCCTTCTGGTTAACCCTTCCATACCGCGCCTTTTCTTCTGCATCCATCTCTCTCTCCGGGCCCTTATCCCAGAGGAGGACCAGAAATGCGCTCGTAAAAACACGCTGCAGAACAGCACGTTATACGTACTGCTCATCATAGAACAGTATCCATTCAAATGCGGTCGCGCAGCAGCCAGCTTTCGAGGGCGCAGCCTATAGCTCATAACTGCAATACGCCGCGTAGCCACCAAGCGGCGTTGAGCCTCTTGCGATAGCCATATGCTTCTGCTGTCTTTTTCTGTAGCCAATAAAGCGACTACATCCTCAAAAGAAATGTGTAAAATAACCGTACACTGCCAGTACGTACTCACGCATGGGACTCAACACTACCGAAACTAGCGTGCGGATATAATAAAAAGGTTTGAAATTAAATTGGGTATTACCAAAGAGGTGGCCCCAACCAGGACTTTCAGTTTGCGTTGAAGACGTCTGATATTGGCCGTTGACTCCGAAGCACGGTAATCAAAAGCCGAAGTCGGCGAGATCGAAGATGGCTATTGCAATCGAGATGTGCGCACTGTATTATCAAAGGGGCCTACGATAACGTGCTTCATTACGCCATCCTTGATGCCCTTGACGACATAGGCGTTGGCGGCCGGATGTATACTCGTGGATTGTGATCTACCTCAACGGCCGGTCCGTTTACATGTCTACGCCTGATGGAGAGACTACCCATAATCAGGTTTGCCGTGGAGTTCCTCAGGGAGGAGTTCTCAGCCCAACCCTATTTAACATGGCATTGATTGGACTGGTGAGTGAACTTCCCACTCACATTCACATCAGTGCCTATGCTGACGATATCTGCATCTGGGCTTCGGGTTCGACACGTCCGCAAATGCGCGCGAGATTACAACGTTCCGTGTCATCTATACTTCAAGGTGCCTACAGCGCCAGGGTTTGCACTTAGCAGCTGGAAAATGTGCTGTGGTCGCATTCACGCGCAAGTCTGTCTGCCGCTACGCGGTAATACTTCAAGTGATTGCAGTACCCTACGTCTCCCACCACACATTTTTGGGCATTATCATTGACCGCGATCTGTCATGGTCGAGACATATAAATATGCTAAAGGAAAGACTCACTCTTTTTTGCCACGTCTTGGGCATATCATTGACCACGATCTGTCATGGTCGAGTCATATAAATATGCTAAAGGAAAGACTGACACTTTTTTGCCATGTCCTTCGCTTCATAGCAGGCGTTAAATGGGGCCCAACGGAGCGCTCCTTGCTAAGTACCATACCCTCTTTCTAGGCTACATTCGTTACAGCCTTCCTGTACTCTCTATCATGAGCATTTCCTGCTTGCGGACATTAGAGAGTGTCCAAGCACAGGCGCTCAAGATATGCCTCGGATTACCACGTTGTGCCTCGAACAAAGGCACGATTGAGGAATCTCGTGCGTGCCCAATATCGGTCTACCTGTCACACGAACCACTTCGTGTATATTTACGCGCGCTTACACGGCACCGCTGTCACCCGCTGACGGAGATTTTTGATGAGCGAACGGATAGCAGTTTTGCACGTGCACTGCGCTTCCATCGCTCCGAATTGCCATCAGGCTATGCCCCGCCGCATCATCCCTTGCAGCCACCATGGGTGATGGCTCAGCCTTCAGTATGCCTGCATGTCCCTGGCATACAAAAGAAATCTGCGATGCCGGCTAGCGGAGTGAAGCAACTCGCTCTTGCCTACATCTGGTCAGAATACCACCAATGTGTGCACGTCTACACGGATGGATCTGCGTCTCCAAATGCATCAACAGCAGCTTTCACAATCCCTGCACAACAGACGACCCGCAGATTCATTTTGCGGACACAAGTCTACTTCAACCGCTGCAGAGCTTGCGGGCCTTCGGGAAGCGATTCGCCACATCTGCGGAGAACCGCCTTAGGAGTTGTGCATTGTCACTGACTCTAAACCTGCGCTACAAATTTTGAGATGCTTCCTACGCCACACCGCCGACCAAGCTCTGGCTCTTGATATCATTAGACTCCTGCCATTTGCTCAGGGAAAAAGGCCAACGTATAGTGTTCCAGTGGATCCCTGGACACTGCGGACTCGATGGAAATGAGACCGCCGACGCTGAAGCCAGGAGCGCCTTCAGCAGCGGCCTGCGCACAGCTGTGCCGTTCTCTAGAGTGGACACCACTTGTCTCCTTTCGGAATCTATGAGGAGTGCGACGGATAGATACTGGGCCCTGCCAGACACTCGACACATCAGACACATCCGCGAAAAGCTGGGAAAGCTGGTCAAAATGACTAATCCTTTCCAAAAGCCTAAAGAGCCATGCACTATCAAACACCGTGATCCTTTTGTGGCATGTGCTTCTGGTGTGGTTTACGAAATTCCCCTTTCGTGCGGCTCTAGGTACATAGGTCAAACTGGCCGATGCCTAAATGAAAGGCTGCTTGAGCACAGGAGGAAAGTAGGCAATCACAGGGACGGAAATCTGTCTGTACATTGCTGTGACTGCGCTGAAAAGAACAAAAAACCATGTAAACCGTTCTTCAGCGCGTGCAAGATAGTAGCCAAGCATAAATGCCAGGATGTGAGAGAAATAATATAAGCAGATCTGATTAGGAAAGCGGGTGTGTCAGGCGTCAGCGCACCATCTGGTGCACTGACAGCCAAAGAATTTAATTTTCTGAGTGTGGCCATATGAGGTCGGCAGCGCGGTCACATGACGTCATGCAGCAAGGTCGATTCAATGTGTTTCTGTCGATAAAGTTTTCAGTTGGAAGTAAGCGCTGGTGATGTCTCAGTCTCTTTCTTTGTGTGTTTGTGTCTTTTGTTCGCTTGTACGTATTTGCATCCGCCTTAAACGGCAAGATCCGGCGATGACCTTTTCTGTTCCTCGTGGAATACCACGCCCTGCTGCATGCATAATCCATAGATTATGTTTAAATGTCACCTTCACGCGCAAGTACTTAATTGGACAGGCGGACTCCCCAGACTGTACCACATGTGGCGTGCTAGAGACTGTCGAACATGTTTTAGTGGCGTGCCCAGCGTATGCACGAGAAAGACTCATGCTAGCATCTGCTTTGAAGTCTTTTGACACCAGGCCCCTCTCGGAGGATTTGATCCTCGGGGCTTGGCCAGATATTTCGAAAACTGTACAGGCAACGCGGGCGCTCTCACGCTTTTTAATCGCCACGGGCCTTGCCTCGCGTTTGTGATGTAAGAAAGTGTACCTTGTTTTTTTCCATCTGCCTCCCATGATCATCATCCCCATCGTAACTCTTTTTTCTCCTCTTCCCGTTTCCCAGTACAGAGTAGCAGGCCAGATATTTATTTTTCCGGCCAACCTCTCTGCCTTTCCCGTCAATACCCCCCCCCCCCCCCCTCTCTCTCATTTTCAAACGACGGCATTTCAATATATGCACAAGGATACACACGCGCTCGCATTTCGAACACATTTGAACGTATCGAATGCATCCGCGACGATCCGTCGAATCGAACAGCATTTCAACCGAATTCAAACCTCGTGACGAATGTCGAATGACGTTCGGTTCGACGGCATTTAGAACGCCCGTGCAGCACAGCCATAACATGGTCCCGCAGCACAGCGCGATGTGGTGCGTGTGCTCTCATAATGTCAAACAAGATAACGTGGGTTGATAAATCGGCAGCCCCCACGCGTGGGGAGATCGGCCTATTGGAGCCGCTGGGCCGCCGAAGAGCCGGCCTTGGTGCGAAGGCAGGCGCGACGCGGTACCTGTGCAGCATGCAGCACGCATAGAGGCGGCATCACGCGAGAGGCGCGAGCCGCCGCACTCCCCGTCTCTGCTTGCTGCCGAGCTGCCGAGTTGCGTCACGCACGCGCATACACCCGCGGAGACGCCGTTCGAGGGCCGAATCACAATGACGCCGCCGGTGATGGTGCGGCGGCCGAAGCAGCAGCAGCCTTGCCCCGGGCGACGACCATGGAGAACCGCTGCTGGCGTGCGCCGTTCGTTCGACGCGTGTACGCGCAAAGCGCCTCTCGCGAACGCCACCTCCTGCAACGGACCATACCGCTTTCTTTCTTTCTTTCTTTCTTTCTTTCTTTCTTTCTTTCTTTCTTTCTTTCTTTCTTTCTTTCTTTCTTTCTTTTCCTTTCCGGGGTTCTTTTTTCTTTTCCCATTTTCCTCCATATGCGTCTTTCGTTTCGTCTTTCAATCTTTTTTTTTTTCGCCCTCTTCGTCGCTGTGATCTGCTTGCATATAGTATGCTGCCTCGACAAGCGGTTTGAGAAGCGCAATTGCAATAAGCGCCGGTAACTTGAGAAGGTCGCCCGATCAGAAATACTTGCAGATGGGAAATCAAGGCTACATGAGTTAAAGTTAAAATTCATAGCCTTGATGCCAGTACTAACAATCGAAACGAGATATGACTGAGAAGAGGTGTTTGGGTATGACACAATACGCAGAGACAAAGTGTAATAACAAACACAGCACGTAAGTGATATATAGATAATACATACCTGCAAAGTATAAGGCAGAATCAGCACTTAAAATGTTTCGTAAGGGTTGAGGTTTATGGTGGCTTTATAACTCAGTAAGAATGCTTCCGAAGTTACAGGCCCACCCCCGACAACACAACTAACAGAAGCTATTCATGATTTTTCCCTCACATTAGGCCATCGGCGACAGGTGCGTGTGATACTTTCAGACTGATCTAAACCATTCGGTCGCGTTTTGCATTCTAAGCTTCTTCGTAAATTGATCAGACTTCTTCGTCCTAATAGCATAACAAGTAAATTGATCAGACTCCTTGGTCCTGATATCATAACTAATTGGTGAAATAATTATTTGTCGAGCCGTTACCAATATGTATCTACAGATGGCCAACCTTCCTACTTATCACAGGTGTCTTCTGGTGTCCCTCAAGGTAGAGCTCTGGGTCCAATTCTTTTTTTGCTTTTCATAAATGATATCGCACGAAATGCCGACGCCACTGTTCATATGTTTGCAGATGAATGCATTATTTACAAGGTAGCCCCGAGGACCAACGAGCTCTAAGCAGTGTGTACTTGCGCAGATATCAACCTGGTGTGTGGCGTAACCAAAATAGTCTGCATGACCATAACTAGAAAAAAGAGCCTTTCCGACTTCCAAAACGCCAAATTAAAGAAAGTTAATCAATTTAAATATCTTTGTATACTGAAGACCCAAAATAGGAAAAAGCATGTCTCATGTGTTGCTGTCCTCTCCACACGCTGTTCCTTGAAAGTTGAAACAGACGTTAAATGCCGCCTCCCCAGATATAAAACTCCTTGCATATAGCCCACTAGTTGGAATGGTGCTCGAGTGTCGGCATAGCATCTTGGTTCCCATATACAAACACAAGCATAACTAAATTAGAAAGAATTCAGCCCAAAGCAGCCAGATTTATTTACAACAAATACGATCGTTACACTTCCCCTTCAGAACTCCCATGGCCACGGCAGGTTTACCCACAATTAACAAGCGGGCTAAGTTCTTAGGCTTAAAATTTTTTCAGCAGCTCTACAACAAAATGCGAATCGAGAGTAGCAAGTATCTATCTCTATTATTGACAAGAACCACTAGGCATAAACAGAAGCACATATACAAGAATACAGGTTGCGCATAAACTCATTTCGTTTTTCATATTTTCCGTGTGCAATTCTTGAACGGAAGGCTTTGCCCCCAGACCTTGTTCATTCCCCATCCGCTACCACATTCTTAGCCAACCTTTCTAGGTTTGTGTTCCAAGCAGAAACTTGCGCCATCCTGAACTATGGCCTGCTAAAGGCTGTCTAGACAGCTGAATGCATTGCCTTAGTTGTGTCAATTTGCTTTGTTGTTTTCGGATTCTTGTGATAATGCATTTATCTAGACGAAATCTGTATCTCCCGGTTTATCTCCCGGTAGTGCCGGTGGTGTCAATGTTCATTGTCGCGTTTCTGTTTCATGTGAACATGCATTTTTTTTAGTGCATATCTGCGCCTCCCAAACCTGCCACAGCCTCTTCAAAGAGGCTAGCAGTGTCTGTAAATAAACAAATGAATAAATAAATAAATAAATTATTTTCGTCATATTTCTAGGTTTCAGTTTCCTTGCGGGACTTCTCATAATTCGATGGACGTCTTTTTGCGAATAAAAGTAAATACGCTTAGAAGACGTCGCCGCTGCACTACTTTCACATATGCGGTAATACTCCGCGAATGCTGCGGCAAGAAGCTGCAGAGGGAGAGGTGATGAATGAACGCATTTATTCAAAAAGAGAATGGACAGTGCGTTTTCGGGAAAGAAGGTGGTTAAAATGGAAACTAGTACAGGTTCGGTTAACAGGCAGCCCAGACGTCGGGAGCGAACGGGTCAAAGTATACAGGAGAGTATTGACAACTGGCCCACGAAAGATACTGTGTGATGCGGCAAATCTGCTTGCCAGAATTGATCGTACATTTCGCATTTTACATTGATTGCCTTCCCATTGCGTTTCTTAATTTGGTTTGGTTTGGTTTGGTTTAGGGGGTTTAACGTCCCAAAACGACTCAGGCTATGCAGGACGCCGTAGTGAAGGACTCCGGAAATTTCGACCACCTGGGGTTCTTTAACGTGCACTGACATCGCACAGCACACGGGCCTCTAGAATTTCGCCTCCATCGAAATTCGACCGCCGCGGCCGGGATCGAACCCGCGTCTTCCTGGTCAGCAGCCGAGCGCCATAACCACTGAGCCACCGCGGCAGCCTGTTTTCTAATTTGATTTCGCTGTTACTCTGGGTGGATGCTCTTAGGTGAGAGACGCATTTTTACCGGCGAGGGCCTGGTGCTGCAGCCAGCGACAGGTGCTCTGGAGGACGCGCCTTTCGGGTGCAGAGCTGGTACCTCCATGGAGGCTTCACAGAAGCCATGACTTTTTCGCCGAAAGAGGGCTAAACTGCTAACGCAGCAGAAAAAAAAAAGTGGTCTATCTATGCAGACTTTTCCATCCTGCATTGGCGTTGCCATATTGCGTGCAAGCTGGAATACTGTGTATGTGTGTGCGAGTAATCCTCTGGGTATGCTGTGTGCACCTGGTGCAAGCACGGTGGAAGTGGTAGCGCTGCAGACACACACAGAAGTGCAGCGCGCAATATGGCAACGCTCAGGTTAAAAAGGCCTACAGGAGCGCACGGAGAGGCCTGCACAAATCAATATTATCGCAGCACTGCCATCGTGGACTTTTTCGCCAATGACAGGTGAAGCTACAGATTCTGAGAATACTGCTATCCGCCCGCGGCCCACGCTGTCAATCCTGATCACCTCGACACGCTCCAGAAACAATGCGAATTTTGAAAGCGCAGACGAAGGCAGGGGGATAACATAACTACACTAGCTTGTCCTGTCGAGGATCTATCCCACCCTTGCCTTCATGCACCTGTGTTTTCAAATTTCGGAATGCTATACCAACTGGCCAATAGATCAGTTCGTTAGTAAGGAACAAGGGCATCTGATTTCATGCAGAGCATGATCAAGCTCGGCACCTGCCATGCAGTGGCTCACGGACGTTGGCGGCGTGTTCTCAGAGTCAATATTAAGTGCTGGCACTTCGCAAATTGGGACATTTCGGTCACATATGAGCGAAAATTTGAGGAAACCCCTCCCAAGCACATGGCGGAGTATTTATGTCCGGCGAGTACGGGTGATAACAGTCGCAGAAAGAAAAAAAAAAGCCAGGCTTCTGTAAGTGACGTCGGGATGACTCGAGTTTACAGTCGTATATTCAAAATATGATGCTGCGTGCAAAGCAAATGAAACTTCCTTGTTACGTCCTCGATACTGCATCATCTCTGAATTCGCAGTTAAAGATCGATCGGAAAGCATCGTCGGCGGCGCCCTGAGGGCAAACTAAAGTTGTCCTTTAAATCTATAAATGACCTTTATATCTATAGATGGATTACCGCATTCTAATATCAAAGACTACTTTTTGTGCGCACATCTCAGAGGCAAGGCTAAACCGCCATTCACTTCAAAATGGTGATCACGGAGTCCTTTTCGGTCTATACGTCACGAGTTTTGAATCCAACGGCGGGAAAATTTTTAATACATTTTTTTTTTCCGGCAGAGAATGCATAGTTTCCTGGAAAGACATCCAAGCTTCATCTTCATCAGCGCCGCTGGTGATACCAGCAACACCACACAAATTTCCCAAGCTGGCGTTCGCATTCGGCTCTTCTAGCAGAGTTGACGCACTGCGTGAACAAGTAAACGTACGACCGGCGCAAAAGAGAATAGATGGTTTAACCTAAGTAGAACGCAGCCTGCATTTCATGCTGAACGAACGCGCAGTTGCTGCATATACGTATAAATGAAAATATAGCGCTGAGGTGCAGCCGTCGTCATGGGCCCATTCCTGGGGGAATTGCGTACCTGCGTGGTAAATGCTGAATCCTGTACGCTTGAAGCATTAGCTTGAAGCATTCATTTAGCGAATACTCTGCCTGTCTGCTAAAAAAAAAAACATGCACAAAGAAGCGAGCAGCAGATATCGAAATCAGCAGCCATGGTGCCCGAAGTAGTCTCGCGGTGCAGCTGCGCCGGCGGGGTGGAGTGAAAGACAGCGACGAGTATTGGTCCATTGGTCGGTACCCTCTAAACACAAATACACCTATATGGGAGTAAAAAAGGAGTAAACTGTCCTCTAGCGCATACCTTTTATAAAATGGTGTGCGCTAGAGGACAGTCTTACTCCCTTTTTACTCATTTTGTTTAGAGTGTATGGACAGTGATTGGTTTTGGTTCGGTTTATGGCGGTCTAACGTCCCAAAGCGACTCAGGCTATGAGGGACGCCGTAGTGAAGGGCTCCGGAAATTTCGACCACTCTGGGGTTCTTTAACGTGCACTGACATCGCACAGTGTACACGGGCCTCTAGAATTTCGCCTCCATCGAAAGTACGCGGCCGCGGCCGGGATCGAACCCGCGTCTTTCGGGTCAGCAGCCGAGCACCATAACCACTGAGCCACCGCAGCGGCGTACGGACAGTGAGGCATCGTGTCGTGAATGTGGCCAGGGAATCGGCCGACTGTTGCGATAACGGCTATGCAGGCCACCGACACAGACGTCCACACAGCATCGTCGTCGGCGAAGGGTGGCAAAGCTAAACACAACGGAGAAACGTCACGTTGGCATACGCGGTATATACGCTGAGATCGGCGCAAGCGGGCCGCTTGGTTTCTAAACTCGGTGTCGTTTGCCGGCACTTCGAAAGGCGCTGGTATGCGCAGCATGTGCAAGAGAGCAGACGGTTTCGATTGATTGAAAAACTTTAATTTCCACTAGGAACGACGTTTCTCCCCGCCCCCGGCACGCAGGCCTGGGAGACGGCGAGTTGCTCGTCCGCGGTTAGAGGCTGGCTGGCAGTCAGTCATTCGTGCGTCGCAACTTATGGGGCCCATGTGACCAAAGTTGCTGCTCTTCCCTGGCTGTGACGTCATAGCACACCGCGGCGCCCAGAAACCGAAATCGCTCAGTATAAATAACGCAGTAATAATTTTTTTAGCGTGCATATATGAACCGGATAGCGTGTATCAGGCGTCCTGGGGCAATATACGCAACGTATGAAACAAAGAACACGCCAACCACAAATTTGGCGTCTCAACCGCTTTAATGAAAATGCACTGCGCGGAGCACATAACCTGACCCGTTGTGCTGGTCGTCGACAGAATAGTAAAGGCTGCGCATGGTTTACGCGAAACTCCAAAGGGCAAGGTGCATGCCGTGCTCGAAGAGGAGAGAGAACTGGGGAGGAAGAGAATATCTAAGGAGTGAACGAACGCATACAACAACAAAGAAAAGGAGAAAAAGGCCTCTAGCGCTATGTGTGCCTCGTTATCTTTAAGTAGGTACACACAGCGACCGCCTAAAGGGCAATGAGACCCCAATTGTCACCCGTGTGCAAAGGCCACCAGACTCTGCGGCATCACAAAAGGGCTAGCGCTAGGTACTGGACCCATCAGCTGCATTGGAAGGCGCGTAAATACGAGCATGTGCGACTGGATTTGATGCGTGCGCTTCGAGAACTTGAACGATTCTGGGTGCTAATAGAGCAGATGGTTAGCCTTCGTTGCCACCAATTTACGATCTAATACGTGTGTAGAGCTCTTCTCTTCATGTTTCTATCCGATTCTCGTATCTCCGGAGTATATTCCGGTTTTGTGCCGGAAATGCCCTTTCAAAAGTGTGTATATATAGCTTGCCACTGCACACAAGCTGAATGCACAGCGCAGAAATGAGCGAATGCACTGTAATTATTGAACAGCAGCGTTTTAAGTTAACTTTTGCGGATTTTAACGTCTTTCAACTCCTTTCATCCACGGCGTGTCTTGCTTGATCTATACGGATAAGTTGAAAAAAGTACTCTGCAGAAGGCCCAGACCAGAACACAGGTCCTGACGGGGTGTCACAGTAGCATCAAAGTGTATCATGCGATGTCGATGCTGAAAGCGTGAGAGAGCCGCTATGGCGTCCGGGTGCGGCGTATGACGGCCGCTATGGTTTCGCAGTGCTGAAAGGCAGGTAAGTCTAAAGCACAGAAGCCGAAGTTTTGCCCACGGGGATGGTAATAGACGCGACGAATTAACCGAAATAAACGTAAAAAAATGAAATATCCGACTTGGCGAAAAGTTCTTGGCACTGTAGCTGACGTTTCCACATTTTTTATGAGCCATGAGTGGAAAACTAGACCAGCTTATGTCCTGTACAGGAATGTGAATTATTATTTTGGGGTGAAAAGAAACAACTAAAAAATCCGAATTTTTAAGCTACTTGTTTAATAACACCATTTCTACCGAAGCTTGTGTGCAGTGAATTGCTCCCGATTTTTACCCTATGAATTCAGAAAAAAAAAATAAGCCCTGAAAATGAACGGCCTTATTTGTAAAACACTGTGAGACATTCGCTGGAAGCTGCGCAGATGCACATGTGTCTTTTAAGCAACTTAATGGAGCACGTCAGTAACCATTTCCTTCGCAAATATGTGTGCATAACAACTTTCCCCACTTCCTCCACATGAGCTAGACATTTCAACGGTAACGATGTCGCAAACACAACAATTAAAGTGAACTAAACTTATCTTAAATCTTTCAGAGTGCGGCGAGTCTTTCGGCTGTAGATTCATACGGCCCCAAGCGCAAAAATTTATGTGGCGCCAATTCAGATGACTAAACGAGGATGCTGCGTATCTCGAAAGGAATTTTCACTTATACCTCCAAAAACAAGTACACTTTTTTTTTTGACAGCGAGAGCTGTTATCAACTGCTAGCTGAAATCGTGGTCTCGTCGTCATGTCGGCGTTCGCAGAGAGGAGGAGAGTGCTAGGGAAGGCGCGCATTGGGAGCGGGAGTAAGTGGCGAGGAGGGGAGAAGGCACAGCCCATCGGTTGGCGCAGTTGCTGCTGCTGTTGTTGTTGTTGACCCTCATACAATGGCACTTGCCCACATAGGGGGATTGGCCAAGAATTGGGGGGCACAGAGAGTTTTTCAGATAAATCTTATCATGACGAAAGTAAAATGAATGGCGTGGAAGGAAGAAGTGAACGAAAAGGAACAGCGAAATGAAACGGGAAATGCATAACGCACGCAGGAGATCGAGATGATGTTTATAGCCGATGGTTAAATGATAATGATAATTGTAAGAATAAAAATAATATTGAAAAAATTAAAAAAATTACCAAGGTAGCCGATTTGATTCCATTAAAAAATTTGGGACGGCGGTGAAAACAGACTTGTGGCTGTACCCAAGTATGGTGGCTCCAAGCGACAATATGACTGGGCTGCTCAAACAAAGGCCAAGCTGTTGTAGTGGTTTCTCTAAAAGCCGTCTTCTCATCATGGTGTATCGGCGCCGGGCGCCTGCGAGCGCGAGCTCCTTCGTCTTTCTCCTCGATGAACGATGGTGGTGGTGGTGATGAAAAACTTATTTGTATGAAGGGTGAGTGGGGCGACCGGTCCTTCGGTAGCTTCCGATATATCTGTAGGCCCGCGAGGTGATCGCCGTTGCTGATCGCGATCAGGGATCCCGCCAGCAATAACGCAGACCGCTGCTGAACAAGTGGCATGCCGGGAAAGGAACCGGCAAACGCGTCAAAGCCCCGCACTTCCTTCAGCGTAGAATGGGAGGCCAACCACGCAGTGTGTGTGTTGACGAAACCGAAGCAAGGAGGCGTCGGAGGCAAGCAGAAGCCGATGGGGTCACGAATGTGTTTCACAAGCAACACCAGTAAGACCCGTTCGGTTACGAATCATCTGTGATTGACCTTTAATGGGTCCGCAACGACCTTGACGCATTACAATCGGCTTTGCCATAGTGGAAAAACAGGCAGCAACCTCAGCGGCTGCGTATACCGATGCAATTCTGGGACGAACGCATTTCGACGAGGGAGAAACGGGAAAACACTGCAGTTTATCTCGTCGTCGGAAGTATGTGAGTTTGAAATGCATTTCAGAGAAGGCGTGACACATTAGGGCTCCTAACTGACGGTAGTCACACTCGGATATCGATCAGGTCTCTTATGTTAAACGTGCCGCTGCTTTCGGCACGTTACTGCGTGGTGCGCTTGGCCTCCCAAAATGTTTCCGCCCCTTAAGCAGCCGCCGTCAACAGCGGCTTTCCTTGCGGTGCAGGCCGCCACGTTCAGCCGATTTTCCTTTTCGAGCTTGGCAACGCGCTGTTCGGACTGTGGTAGCGTCGTCATCGATGTATGCGGCTTGGTGTCGTGCACAAAGGATGCAGAGATCCGAAGTTGCGGAGAGAAGAAAAGGTTAATATATAAATTTTACATGTTGCGCATTGAGGACAAATGGTTCCCTATGGGAGAAAAGGTTCCCCAGGTCGTTTTTCCAATCCTCCGATAACAGCTGCCCATATAGCGTCTATCTTCAGATGACGTAGGCACAGGCGAAGAGTAAAGAGGCCCTCACAACGAAGGGCACTTCGACGCGAGTCTTTCTCCCGAATTCGAAAACGCGCCTCGACTTGATGTTCCTCCCTCGAGCGGCCAGAAAACAGCCGCTCCTCCACTGGAGGGTTGGTTGGAATTCAAGAACGCCGCTCGACGTCTCCTCCGACGAGGGCTCCTCGAGAAACCTCCCTCCACCTCGCCTTTCGAGGAAGCGTGAACGGCGCATGTGGAGGAGTAAGGCACAAAGTTGGCCTGAAAACTGCATGCCGCTAAAATGTAACACGCACATTTTGTCCCGTCAAGCCTTCCGAACAACCTTCACTAGTAACCTCGACGTTCACTGTCTACTATCCTGCAGTAAAACATGTTTTGCGGGCTACATGAACGAAGCAGCAGTGAAAAGAGAGTGGAAATGTTCACTTGTCTGGCAGCTGCCGACTCCGGGAACGTAGTCATGGAGGAAAAAAAACCAGGATCGAGCATCACGCGACACTTTTGAAGCCTAGTCATAAAAAAAAATAAAATGGAAAGCATCATGGGAAAGAGACCCTCGCGTGACAAGGCAGCGGTAGCTCCTAGGCGGGTTTCGATTTCGTTCGCATGCGCAGCATCACGCCTGCGCTTGAAATCTGAGACGCGTTTCGGGCGCAGCTAGCCCATGGAATCCGAGACCAACTAAGTACGAATTCCGCTGGAGCCGCCGTGTACAGGCGCTGGACGGGAGCATGCACGCTCACTAAAAAAAAAACAACACAAATCAATCTGGCTTGCAGCCTGTTAACTATATGAAGGACCTATTTCCCAAGATTCCGTGTGTAAAAGGACCCTCGTGGGGAGAAGGCAGCGGCGTCAGAGGAGGATAGCTTGCGGAGGCTGAGCATAGGACGTCACGCTCTCCGCTAGTTTTATTTCCTCCATGCGTACAGTGTACGTAGGTGATGATTTATGGAGCGTTCAGGAGTGGTTTGAAGCCTGGTGACTTGCATTCGGAGTCGTGAAATTTCTCTCACCCGTTGGGGGAAGCGGTCGAAACTGGTTGACGCTGAGCGTTGCAACGCATGTACACGAACCAACGAATTGGAATCTCCATAAGCAAATGCCGTTTGCGAAGCCATAATTGTGAACGCGCTTCAAAAGCCATGCCCTTCAGCCAACCGCCAATTTCCTTCCCGTGGAACGAGCGAACCTAGGGTGCCTAGGTACTGCAAATGAGTTGTATTGAGGCACCCTACACTTTAAACACGAATACGCCTACATGGGAGTAAAAAAGGACTAAGCTGTCCTCTATCGCACCACTATCCATCACTAAAAATACGGAATGCGTTTACTGTTGGCAACGGAAACAAATTATCTCTTCAAAACATGCGAAGTTCTAGCAGTGATGAAGATTATAACCGAGGTTTCAACCTCCTCTATTTGCTAACCTCGGGACCTCCGGTGCCGCGTTTAAAAGCCTCCTACCATTGCTAAATGCATGAAGTTACTATGCTTTGCAGTTGAAAAGCTTGCTGAAAACATTTATAGAAGGCCGTGGTTCACTTCGTTTTTTGTTACTGGCGGACAGCGGTGACAGGGAATTGGCTGCTTGCACTCACCGTTTTGCTAAGTTTCGCCGATACTTATGCTAAGTGTCACCGATATTTACACAGCATCACATAGGCTCGCAAACAAACGGCCGCGATATATGAAACTCCTTGTACTTGCTTGACCCTAACCTTTACAACTCGCATCCGACACGTATTGAAACTCGTAGTACTTGTCTATGCAGTTGCACAGCTGCCGGCCGTTGCGGTTGCATGCATACGAAGCCTTTTTCTCACGCAAAAGAGGAGTCTATCCGCTTCGCCACGGGCAGCGGCGGTGCTCTCACTTGCCTCAAATCACATCCTGCGCTTTAAAAATCGAGTGCTATTGCAGTCGAGGTCTTATAGCGTGATTTTCGCGCGCTGCTATGCAGCGGTACCCCCCCTCCCCCGTTAGTCTTTCAGCAGTTAGCCCGATGAGTTAGCGCACGGCACGTATTTGTGACAAAAAGAGTGTCGTCTGCAAACTTACGGACTAAAGTGGCGTTTCGAGGACTAAAGTTGCCTTTGCTCCCCCCTGGGCCGGTTTTTTTCCTAAAGTGTGCGTCACGTGGTTACTTATGCAGCTCCGCTCCTCCTGTTCAAAGTCCCTCGTGCAGACACTGCGAAATCTGTGCCGCTAGGCTAGTAAAACATTCGCTTTAAAATGCCTCCGTTGCCAAGAGTAATCGTTCCGTATATTTAGTGATCGAAACCTACTCCGGAACACGGCCAGCAAACCCTGCGCCTAAATGCGACAGCGGACAGCTTACTTCATTTTTACTCCCATATAGGTGTATTCGAGTTTAGAGTGTAAGCGAACGCACTAGCTCTCTAGTCAATAGAGAGTTTTAGCCCCAGCGCACGTTAATCGGTAAACACGGTAACTGCGCCAACTGCTCAAGCCTGACAAGGGTAGCAACGGCAACGCATTAGCGTATTTGCCTCACGGCTGGCCGCCTATGCTAAAACAGTCAAATGCATGGCTCGCAACTGCAGGTGTACGCACTCTGGTGACGGGAAGCCATTGGTGTCCACAGCACAGATGTGCACTGCTCAACCACGCCTCCGGAGCCCCCTCCTGCAGATTTGTACAATACTCTATTCCCCACAAGTGAGCTTCCCTCTGCGGAAACCACTACCCAGAGCGCGCTCGCGATTAGCCCTCAGATGCGCTCCGCAATTCGGCACACGGTGGGCTGTGAAAAGTTGCTCAGGTTTTCAGTGACGACTTGAAGTTTGCCCGTGCAGTAGAAGCGTAGTGCGATGACCAGCTACAGCAGTGGAGTCAGCGACTGGCCACGGTTATCTGTGCTTGGCGTTAAACCCAGGGATGGCAGGAAACTACTCACGGTCGCACTCGTAAAACGATAACGTGCCCGAAATCCCAGGTCGAGCAGATGGAGGCTGTCACTCTGCCGACGCTTTGGTACACGGTTCTCTGCATCCACTCTGTATCCATTTCGTGAAAACACTTGGTCTACGTGTAGAGCGAAGTTCGAACTACCGTCGTGTTTCAAACGGAGTGGCGATCGGGAAGTGTAGCGTCGGTGCATCCTCGAGATTATCGAGGAAATCCTCAAGTTTGTCCTCCAGTCGAAGGGCGATTCGAATGGAGGTTGGTTTCTGAAACGAAAAACAGGCCTCGAGGGCCGCTTGGAGTAGAAAATCAAGTCCAGGCGTGTTACGGGGATGGCATCCGGAACGCATGGGTAGAGGCCGCACGGCAACGGCTGGATTCCTTGCTCGAGTCGCTCGGGAAGACGACACCGGAGTCTTGGTCTGGCCGTGGCGCGAACTTAACAGACGAGAGCAGTCCGTGAAGGCGCTGCATAAACAAAGTTCTTGTGTGGTCGGCGTGTGGTCTCCGGTGAAGATCGAGCAGGCAGCCACAAATCTACAAAATGTATAGGTTGAACAGACCCCGCTGCCCAAGAGGCTGCATACGTTGGTTCCGTGGGAAACCCATTTGGCTAGGCGTGCCGTTGAAATCGCCGCCCGGAGACGACAGTGCATGCTTCAGTCCCTCGCTGGTTTCGCCAGTTGGTGCGCTGTATAGCGCTCAGCCGGCCTTCTGCCGCAGCGACGCGTTCGGCTGCCTTGCGAGGCTGCATACACGTGTCGTTGGCTATGTATACAGTCGAGCCTTTGTATCTCGGAATCTCCGACACCACTGCACGACCTCCGCAGTCGTATGCCTCCGATCATTTCGAAACGCAGAACGAACGAACGAAGGATGACGATGACGATTTAGACGCTAGCAAGTGCTATATAGCACCAATTAGGACACACGGTGCGAGACGTACGTTGCGGCAGTATTGGAGTGGTCCGAGGCGCCGGCAAACGAAGCTGCTCGATATGCGCCATCGTTGGTTCGAATTCCATTCGAGGCGCTGGGATGGGAAAGTTTTACAGAGTTTGCTGTTCGTGACTCGTTCCTCAAAAATGTGGTGTCGGTTGCACAGCCCGCCACCGGTCACCCATCGGTGAAAATGCATCTCCCGCCTATACGAGCCCAGCGCCTCCCATCCAGCACCTGCCAAATGCGAGGCGGATGCGCTAACCACTGCATGTGTAGACCACCGTTGTGGTGGCCTAGTGGTCAGTGCATCTACTCTAAAGTATAAACTGAATATTTCTCGTTTTCTTCACGGTCACAACTTACAAGCCAGCTATAAGGTAGGGTCATTCGCGTTACAAACTCGTAGCAGCCCTGCGATATATATATATATATATATATATATATATATATATATATATATATATATATATATATATATATATATATATATATATATATATATATATATATATATATATATATATATGTTTTGTTGCATCACCTCAACCATTGGCTCAATTCTGTCCGTATGCTGTGTGATGCCGCCACCCCCAAAAGGCGTCCGCCCACTACCCTCCCACCTTTGCCCTCCTCTCATGTCCACCCTCGATCCAGAACCCACCACCCATCACCAAACAACTCCCCTTCACCGCCAAGAACCTTCATCCACTGACAACCAATCTATGTACCTCCACCCTACCGAAGCCGCACACACCACCAAGTAACCACCTACACCCTCCATAAGGCCCTCCCCACCACCCATTCGCTCCCTCCAGTCGCCCACGGGCACTGGAACGAAAAAGCGACGGCGAAAAATACACTTGAAATACGCAACGGGAAGATGATCATTGTATAGCAGCGAAATGTGCATGCAACCAATACTGCTAACGCAGATTTGTCGCATCACCTCGCGTGATTGCCTGTGCATTTTTTTTTTCTGCTGGACCGTTCGGACGGAAAGCTTTGGCTCCGATTTTGAGGCCTCGCCGCTGTTCCGGGAGCTAAAAGACTAAACGATTTAAAAGAGCTAACTTCCTCAAAAGGAGCGCCAGGGTATGCATATTGTAAAAGCAAAAAGCGCGAAGGATGCGGACAGTTTTCACCTTTTGTTATATCTTTGCAAATGTTGTAAACAGTGTATGAAGCTCACCCCTGCCTTTTCTCGCCATCGCTCCCCTCTGTATACGAATTCTCGTCGATATCCTCTCCCTGTTCCTTTCACCTCCGCCCGCTGCAGCTCGGGTGCTTAAGATATTAGATAGCAATTGCTTCGGCTGGCAACGTCTTTTGCTTCCTTTTTTTTCCTATTTTTGCAGTAATAAGCCACTGTATACTACGCGGATGCAGTGACAAGAGTGGACACACACGGCCATGTGTGTTCACTCTTGTCACTGGCCTTTGCGCCGTTTTTAGACACGATCCGAACCAACTAGCACGCATCTGTATAACCTTGTAAAATTAAATTTCTTCTCGGCACATACAACACGCGATGAAATGCGCAAAATACAGACTAAGAGGGATGTACAATTGCATTTTGAGTATGCTCGAGCTCGTTGTGCCATCCCTTAATTTGGCGAGTGTAGCTATTCGATTGTGTTCATATTATTACCTAACATGCTCTATCAATTGGAGTCTACCACCGTCATTGAAAATGGAAAAAGTGTGAAATTTCAGTGCGCCTCAGTCCATTCACTGAATGTTTTGACATCGTTTGTAGCAAAAATGGTCGTCACAAAGGTGCGTGAACACCGGCCAGCCTGTTCTGGTCGCTTCGCGAGGGTCGCGCGGAGTGACTGACGAACCGACCTGATTGGTGCGCAAACCGAAACTTTGCGACGCGACTTCAGATCACAGATCTTTCCAGCCAATCAGCGCCTCCGCGGTGAAATGGTGCCGTGGCAATCACGTTTATCCCCATAATCTTTTCCGTAATGGCTCGCGCGCCTTCGTCGGCTGTTCTCGGTGGTATTAATCCAATGACGACCGTGTTCGCATCGTACATGCGTTCTTCGTGAATCTTGGAATGAAACCCTCCGAGTGCATCGACATGCAGTGTGGCATGCTTTCTGTGGTATGGTGGTGTCGCGCCCGTCTTCAATGACTTTTCTTGTTGCGCGCGACGGACGCGTGGCGGCAGAAGGTGGAAATCTTCAGCAGGCCATTATAATAATATTAATTGGTTTTTGGGGAAAGGAAATGGCGCAGTATCTGTCTCATATATCTTTGGACACCTGAACCGCGCCGTAAGGGAAGGGATAAAGGAGGGAGTGAAAGAAGAAAGGAAGAGATAGGTGCCGTAGTGGAGGGCTCCGGAATAATTTCGACCACCTGGGGATCTTTAACGTGCACTGACATCGCACAGCACACGGGCGCCTTAGCGTTTTTCCTCCATAAAAACGCAGCCGCCGCGGTCGGGTTCGAACCCGGGAACTCCGGATCAGTAGTCGAGCGCCCTAACCACTGAGCCACCGCGGCGGGGCACAGGTCATTATACAAACTGTCGTTTCTACAGCTCGTTAACATTTGCAAGAAGTTTTGTATTGGAAGCTAATGAGCACATGCGTCGTTGGCCTCACAACGCGTCAAGCGCCGCCGCCACTCGTCGGTCTCAAATAGAGATCGCCTGTGTGGACCATCGATCTTCACTATCTGGATGGCGCATCAGGCGCCCGAAAGTGCAGTCAGCGGAAGTAAGCGGCCTAGTCCCAAAAGTCAGCCTTAGGCAGTGCATGAAATGAGACATTGGCGCAGTTCTTCAGTTTCAGATCACCACATTTCACTTGGCATTTCGTCTTTTCATCGTTCTCGTCTATTTCCGCGACAATGTGTACCTGTTTCGCCCTCTGCTCCATGAGGGGACCGGCAAAGTCTTCGGGAAAGACGTTTCAAAAAGGAGGTTCCTTTGCATCTCAATGGGGCAATACTAGCACACCATATAGGACGTCGCTACACACAGCACGCATGCAGGCAACACGTATGAAGCATTGTCTGCTCAGCTCCGTGTGGTGACGGTATACGCTATCGTCGCCAACGCTGTCCATTATAGTGATGCGCGCTGCAGCACACTTAGCTAAAGTTATATTATCAAGGGGGAGTAAATTTAAGATGGGTTAGGTAGGAACCTTTTCCGGGCAGTCGACTTCACAGTGACTACTTTACCGAGTTACGTTTCGATCGAGCCGGAGCGAGGGCGCCGACAGTCTTCTGGTTCACTTGAGCGCTTCCAAAAGTAAGGAGTGCTTTTCCAACGGAGCGTATATCAAGTACTGTTTCGTATTGCATCAAATAAAGTACTATATGCCTGAACGGGCTTTTATTCGTGACCCTTGGTGCAGTTGACTTCTAAAGCGCTTGTCCTCCGTTCCTCTTTCTCGTAGACCGTTTCTTCCGCTTTCTGCACATCGAAAAAGGCACGCGCTACGCTATTCGTTTCTCTCGTCCTGTGCTGTGCATCTTTAATTATGCTCATGACTAGCGCTAAAATTACTTTGTGTGCTTATTGCAGGGGCAGCTGTGCAAACGTGACTGTGCTATTGTGCTGGGTTAAAAGCAGCCCGTCTGGCATGCAAATCATGTCGTAATAAACATCTTTCCCCACCATCGGCGAGCCGAGGCATTGATTGCCGGCAACTCGACGCAGAAACTAAAGCTCTTTAACGAGCGGCCGTTCGAGGGACGAGTGTCGATTTTTTCCGCGGCATCATTGGCCTTTTCTTTGCTACGCGAAAATTCGGTTTTAAGATGGCTTTAGCCTCGTCGTCGTCCCACTAGTGCTCCTATACACTCGGAAGGCAAGAACCCGACAAAACCACGCTGCACTATGCACGTACCCTTTACCGAAGCCGGTTTAAATCTGCTGTATGCCCGTTCTCCTCGCTGTCTCCGATTCTAAAGGGGTCTTCAAACAATGCTCACTTTTCTAGCGCTCATTCCGAATGAGCGCTAGAAATGAGGCTTTGATTTAACAGCAGATATTACACGAGAAAAACGCAAAAAACTGCTAACGAAGGGACGAAAAATTTAAGTTTTGCACTGAAATACACAGCAGACGGCCGACTTCCGGGACAAGCCATCCAGCCGGTGGCTTCAATCGCGCTCGCCTCGGAAAGCGGGGATGCGGCATCCAGCCACCTAGCGGAGATCAGTGGTGATCGACGTTGCTAGTCGCGCTACAGTCGCAACATGCCGTTGTGAACTCGCCCTATATATATATATATATATATATATATATATATATATATATATATATATATATATATATATATATATATATATATATATATATATATATATATATATATATATATATATATATATATATATATATATATTATACCATCAGTTTGAGAAATAGCTGAAAATGGGAAGCGTGGCATCGGCGCGAATTCGGCGCTGTGCACGAGCGTGCAGTGTCGTCGGAGCTCGGCAGTGAAACACACAACCGAACAGCGTTGGTTTAGCATATACCTCCGCAATCGGCCCCTATTGGACGTCCATGTTTTGTGCGCGCTGCATGCAACAAGTGTTCATAGTGTTAGCGAAGCTTGGTGTGAAGGTGTAAACAGGCTACTTCAAAATATATCAAACGGCACAATCAGTTAGCACGAAAACACTTTTTTTTTAGTCCTGTTCTCTACTAAAGTTGAAAATACTATCCAATATTATACGTCAAGAGGAAAACTAGTTATAAAACAGAAAACAGTGCGCCTCTCGCCCATAATTATGGAGTAATCATTAATTGAATGATAAAACTTTTTTTTCCCGTTTCATACTGGAGGGACCTATGCATACAACTTACGGTTTAGTTTGTAAAAAACCAGGCACTATGTCACTTTCCTCATCATGTCTCGTTCATTGCACGCACTTAAATACAGCGAGTTCGTTTCACTCAATCTGACAACACGAGTATCATGCATGTTTCCCGTGGCGAAGTGTAAGAGGTGATTCGTTTATTTCGCATATTTATCTCTGCTCGGAGAAACCAGGAATCGCTCCAAGGAATACAAATGTTCCGCAGAACTCACCTTGATAGCTCCTGCTACATAACTGTAGGTACTGAACTACTGCCGTTGACTGCTTTCAAAGTGTGATCAGCTGGAAGCTGCTGCTGCCTGAACAACGTCATCAACCATGGCAGCCTATACAAGCGGCTCCCAGCCGTGGTTTCCCGATCAAAGCGTGTACATAATTAGAGAATAGCGTTACCATAAACCACTGCCTTGAGCAGGAACGTGTCTTCGAATTGCGCGCAACAGGTTAAGAGTTCGGACCCCGTAGTGGCTTCACGAGTGTACTGCAGCGGGTCGACAGAACTGTGGATTGGGTAATGCAGCGTAATGATTCAGTTTTGAAAAACAAAGACGCAAATAGCGCGAGCTAGATGGTTCCGCAGCGAAGTATTGCCAAATAAATGTATCGGTGGGGAAGCGGAAATAAATTGTTTCGGTGATCCCCAAATTCGAAGTTTCGGGGATAAATCCAACTCCGCCATGTTTTTCCCGGCGAGTATTTTTCGGGTTATCAGATTGTTAGGAAACGCAAATATCTGTTCGCGTTATACGTCAAGTGCGCGGGAGCCTAAGCGAACGTTCGATATAGGCACTGCATCTGATGCATGAACAATTCATTCTTAAATTCGATATTTTTTAACTGTGTAAAGCAAAGAAAGGCGGTCCTCTCTTAGTTTGGCATAAACGTGCTGATCAATATGCTACGGTCAGCTAATAACTATAATAGTAAGAAAATCTATACAAGTGGATGAGCGAAATGTTTCGCAGCGCTCTGACATTTGTCACGTATTAAATCTGACCACATTATCAAGATCCGGGTGTACCACTGCCACTAGAACTACTAGGTTATGCTTCAGCACAGTCGGAGAACTACTGGCCCTCTGTTCGACTCGACTTGAGCTCCACGTACCACGCCCTGAACAGCCATCTACGCGAGTAAACGAGAAAAAAAAAAGCCTAAAAACAACAGGACAGTCATCGATCCAAGGATGAAAATAAGCAGCTGCGGGCGACCAAACGAGCGCGGGTGGCGTTAGAACAAGCTGCTTAGTGCCCAGAGAGCGACACGCAAAGAAAGAAACAAAGTAGAAGAAAGAACAATCGAGCCATTCGTTGCTGCTGCTCCTTGCAGCGTGCCTAATGGGAACACACGGCAGTGACGGCGGACCGTGCAGCCCGACGCCGCCCGTACACGCATCTCAATTCACTACTGCGCCATTCTCTCCCCCTTCTGTTTTCCTCCTCCTCGTCCCCACAGCACCGTCCGCCCGACCGCCATTATTCCTCCTTTCCTCCGTCTGCCCATAGCGCGACACGGGGAACAACCTTCTCTCCTACTGCACAAGAGACGGGTCGGGAGCCGCAAGCCAAAAGACACACACTCCGTCAGGTAGTACGGGCAGGACGAGAACACTGCAGCACGCCATGCCGCATCGCGGGCCTGCAGCGCAAGCAAAGCTGGCGAAACGAACGACGACGTACGAAGCGGGGAGAAGACGGATGGAGGAGAGGGAGGGCGTCGATGCAAGCGCACAAAACGCGAAAAGCGCCAACGACAACAATCGCGGCTGCGGCGGCGGGTGCGCACGTACTTGAGCGGCGGCGCCAGCGGAGCGCGCGAGGCCGCGTCGCCGACGTCGGCGAAAAGAACTTCGCCTGCGTCGCCGCCGCAGCGGCTTCGCCGAGGGCGCACGGCTTTTTGTTTCATTACTTTTTTCTTTCTTTTCTTCTTCCTTCGCCGCGACGCTACAAGCGTAGGGAGAGCTGACGGCGGAAAACGAGCGCAAACAGGCACCGCAAGGCAAGCAGAAAGAAGAAAAGAAATCCGACGCTCTGAGGAGCGAGCGGGAGAGGAATGAATAAAAGAAAACGGCAGCTCAAAAACTAAACAACAACAACAAAGTGCAGAGCGACGATGTTGTGGCAGAGGGTCCCTCTTCTTCGCGGCGCTTCTCTTCGCTCTTTCCTCCTCTGGCTCGCTCACGTCGCCGCTTCGTTGCCTTTTCCTGCAGCGCTTCACCTTTCTTCCTCGCCCTCTTTTTTCCTCCCAAGCTCCGATGTAAAGACAGCACAAAGCGAAAAATGAAGCGACGCCGCCGCTGAGCCCGAGTCTCTCGACGCGACCCCGCAGCAGCCGCATACAGCAGCGCCGTCAAGGGGAGAGCGGTGGCTTCGCAGTGGAGAGGGCGAACGCGGATCAACGAAGGATACAGAGAGGAAGAAAGCACGACCCGCAGCAACCGCGGCACCGCTCGTCGCGCAACCTGGCGGCGAGAAGGCCCAGCGTGCCCGCTCGCACGAGTGCGTGCGTGCGTGCGTTCGTGCGCCTGCTGCGTCCGTCGTAAGCCGCGTGAGGGGCCCGAGCGGGCGGCCTGCGCTCCCGCCGCGGCGCGGAGGAGTCTCCTCGTCGGCGGCGTCGTCGTCGTCGTAGTCGTCACTCACCGCTGTCGGGAGGGAGATTTGTTGGTTTGTTGCCCGTCTCCCCCCGGCGCTGCTTGCCTCGGCTCTCTACGTCGCGGTTTTGAAGGGGAACCGAGAGTAGCAGGGTGGGGTAGGGCGACTGTCGTGCTTGCAAAGACATCCCCTGTGCACGCGACAAGGCGGCCGGAGGGGGAGGCACGCAACAGGAAGAAGCGGGAGGGGGCAATACGGGATGAGAAGAGGCCCAGGAAGCGGGGAAGCACTGTGCAGGAAATAGACGGCGAAGAGGAGGAGGGGTGCCGTGCTGCCGGGATGCGACAAATAAGACGGGGGGCTGCTCGAGGGAGATATGAAAGGCTGAGAGAAGATTAGGGGTCGAGTGAAAAAAATAAAAATGTACTTCTATATCAGCGGTATGTGAGCCTAGTTTATTCGTTTTAAATGCTGAGTCAAAGCATGCGCTTCTTTTAATCATTCACAAAGTGCTTTTAGACCCCTCCAATCAAGTTTCAGTCAAACGTTAACGGAAAGACTGATTTCTTATACACAACCTCATTCACGAGCAGCGTAACAGCGGATTATGAAGATGCAGCACTGGCAGAACCGGAAATCAGACTTCGACTCCACGATTCCAAAAGGCGACGATTACATCAGCTTCATCATGCACTAAAGCTGGCGCGGGGCATGTTATTGTTATTGTTGTTCCATGGGGAGGGAAATGGCTCAAGCCACAGTGAGGGACCGGCCGCCAAAGATCGGGCGGCAACATGTTGTAAAAAAAAAAAATGTTACGCAAAATAAAGCTGTACGCACTTCGAAAAACAAAGAAAACACTCTGGCTCCAAAGCAAATTAATGGAAGATTGTGGGGTAAAGCACAGTGGCGTTATCTCTGGATGAGCACAATGAACGCCGATATTTGCGCTGTATAAATGCGGTTCGAGAGATTACACGCATGTACAGGATGATGCTGAAGATGAGAATGTTTATTGAGGGAGAAAAGGGAGGAGAAATTAGGGAAAGGTCGTCATGAATCCTCAGTCCAGGATTCCGTTGGCAAAAAGTGCCGCTATAGTGCTCCTTCGACGAGGGCTCGTTGATCCTCGAGGTCCAAGCCGGACGGGGCCACCTCCCACCCTTCCCACATTCCCTTTTCTATTAAATCTATAGAACTATTAGCCTGGCAGGCCCATACCGTACAATTGGCAACAGAATTTTTCACTCCGACCTAAAAGCTTCTGAATATATCTTGTGAAGTTTAGGTTTAACGCGACGGCGTTAAGGAAGCTCGCGCCGCAAAAAAGCCAGCGTCGTCGGCGTCGATGTCGGCGTCGTTCGTTGACCGTGAACGAAAAATATGCGAAAAATCCTCAGAGAAGCAACCCACCGTGGCAGGTGGCAGTTACATTAATGATTAGTCGCGAGAGGTCGCTCGGGAAGAGGACCCTGGGCCGCACAAGCCCCGCCGGTGGCAGCACCTGCCATCGCAGGACAGTGGCACATCGCTTAACCGCTGCACCACTGCGCCACGAGCGGTATGAGGACGCCCAGGGATCTATGAATGCGAAGTCGTGATTGAGAAATTCCGCATATATGTAAGCATTAAAGGGACACTGAGGAGAAATTTAACTTGGCATGTATCGATAGAATACAAGCTCCTGGGGCCGTATTCTGAGTTTACGCGTCATAATAAAAAGCGTCATAATCTGCCGCAGCGGCCGCACATGATTGGTCAAAACGCCGGAAGCGGATGTCGGTTCGGTTGCGACTGTGAGCGGCGGCAGGATATCACTGCGTTGCGGTTGCCGCAGGGAGACGTCCAGCGGCGCTTTTGCGCTTTGCCGACAAATGGAACATGACCAATGCGAGAGGAGAAACCTTCGTCGGATTCCACTGTAAAGGGGTAATATGAAAGCTGCTTTATTTGCCCAATGGACTTCGACAAACAGAAACAATAGCCCAGATGCTCATTTCTGCACTGTAAAGGCCGGAGGTTTACTTAAAGGAGAGAATATTGTACGCAACACGCATGCCTTTTCAGTGGCAGAAGGCGGCCGCTACAGCCCGCGATCGCCTATGGTAAATAAAAGGCAGCTAGCTTGTTCGCACAACAAGGCGTTTTACATTTATCTTGAGGGTAAAAGGGAACGGAGAAGAGAATTTGTGGCATTCACTCACTCGCTGCACAACGCGCGCTCCGTGCCGTGCATGCTGAACGAAGACGCCGTGACGACTTGCCGTCTGCAACATCGCTGAACGTAAGTTGGCGCTGTTGTCGGACGGTTGTGCAGACGCAAATTACGTTTTCATTCGTTTTATGCAGGCACTGCAAGAACCGCGAGATGCTGCTGATAGGTTTTTAATTTTTCTGCCGTAAATAAATAAAAGGGATGAGCTAAAAAACCATTTGCTGTGTTTCTCTTCATAGATGCGTTGGGAGACTTCGCAGACAATATTTTCATAGGCTCGCCATAGCACGAAGTGCACGCATGCCCACACTGACGCCTGAAAACTTACCTGCAAGCTAAATCGCGAGCTCAAGGCAGAGCCACACCACCGCGGCTATGGAGAACCGTAAAGGAGGCCAAAAAAACACCTCTGGCATGTCAAACGCGTAGGCGTATATAGCAGCGCGTCGCTGGCGATTGACCATCCGTGCACATGAGCGGTTTCACGCTGGCAGATATTGCACGCGATCATGGTGCAGGATACTTCAAAAGCTAATAGAGAGTTCTATAATAGGAAATGCACGTTTTCGCGTAGTAAACGCAAGTATTTTGCGGGTCATTATTTTTTATGTTACATCATTCAACATACGCAGACGAGATAACTCCGGTGATAGTGGCGCCATCCGGTTTGAATGAAGAGAACAATTTCTGCAACAAACTGGTGCTCGTTAGGCCTAGAAGCACTGAATCGTCGAGCGAAATAAAAAAAAAATAGGCCAAATTTATTGTCCACCCAATTTGTTATAGGCAAGATAACGTCGAAGCGAAAGTCCCGTACCCTGTTTATAGCCAGTTCAAGGGCCGAAAAACGCAGTAACACCGACGAGTTCACTTCGGAGCGAGAGGCTCCGTTTCAGAGCGCGCCGCCATGTTGGCTGCCCTTGAGCATCTGCTGCTAGAGGAGTGTATGCTATGTGTCTGACGCCATCGTCCGACTTCTTCGACCCTTTTCCCTGCATCCGAACCACCATATCCGCTTCCGGCGTTTCGACCAATCAGGTGTAGCCGCTGCGGCAGGTTATGACGCTTTTTATTATGACACAAACTCGGAATACGTACCCTGACCACGAAAACACTACTCTTACTGAAAACAAAGTTTTGTAAGGTTGAAAAGAGCACGAGCTAAAATGCATGTGTTGCCGCCACAGGCTAATCTCTCAAGTACAAGCGTGATGACGAAATAGGTGAAAGGACCACGAATCTCTGGGGCTGACAAACGTGCATGAAGGTTATGCGTTTGATCGATATTGGGGTATATAAATTTTGTTTTTAAACAGCTAGTGCACTTTTGTCACACAAGGAAGACGTAAAAAGACAACCTGAATGTTGCCAGCCGAAGAAAACCTGTAATCGGCGGCGCAACAAGCAGCCAACTGAGTTTCGGTATGTTTTGGGGTGCCTCACAGTTATGCGCTTTGCGCGCCCACGTGGTTTCGTTTTTGACAAGCCTCGATTTACATGGGCGGAGCAGCGGAGGACCTCCAAGTGCCTAAGTGCTCCTCGAACGAAGTTCATGAAACGGCACGCAGCTGCGACAAGAAGAGCAGCTGCGGATAGCTAATGTTCCACGCGCCTCTATATATGCTAGCAAACGCACCGCTCGGCGTGTTCGCTTCGTCGACGTACCAAGACGTTGGGCTGCATAACCAGCCCTACGAGGACTATACTATAAAAGAACTGAAATGTGCCCGCACCTACCAGTCTCTACACATCAGCCGTGACGGTGGCTCTGCGGTGACAGCGACAGCGCTCGGCGCTCGGAGTGTCCTGCCCGACCCGCCGCCTCAACCCTCAAAAACATCGAACGCTGTGTGGGGTAGAAATGAAAAATGTAAATTGTTTTTTTTGGGGGGAAAGGAAATGGCGCAGTATCTGTCTCATATATCGTTGGACACCTGAACCGCGCCCTTAGGGAAGGGATAAAGGAGGGAGTGAAAGAAGAAAGAGGTGCCGTAGTGGAGGGCTCCGGAATAATTTCGGCCACCTGGGGATCTTTAACGTGCACTGACATCGCACAGCACACGGGCGCCTTAGCATTTTGCCTCCATAAAAACGCAGCCGCCGCGGTCGGGTTCGAACCCGGGAACTCCGGATCAGTAGCCGAGCGTCCTAACCACTCAGCCACCGCGGCGGATGTGTGGGGTGTGGCTGAAGTGCAATCCGGAGTTTTTTGCGAGAACTTCGTTGTCGAAATCGTGAGCGGCATCCATCGTAAAGACGGTGGAAACATAAACGAAGCGACGTCGGTTGATAGAGGCCTTCAAGATCCGTCTAGTTTTCATTATGGCTGCAGCTAGGCGCGAGAACAGCGCTCTAGCAATCACGGAGTCCTCGTTTCCGTTTGCGCCAGTTTGCGTCCCTTTTCTCCTATTTCGGCATGAAAGAGTTCAGAGTTTGAATCGCAGAGGCGGGAAAAAGTTTTTCAACTTAGAGTAGTGAATCAAAGTACATGCGCCACCGTTACATAAAAAAAACACTATAAATAAACATAAACCCTATGTAATTACATGATAGGCACAACTGGCCGTGACTATGGTTGTGTACGACTACCATATGACTGACTACGTGACTGTCAGCGGCGTGTCAATGCACGCAATTCGCGCACGCAAACTGTACTAAATGTGTCCGGCATTTCGGGACCTCAAAAGTTCAAGCCTGCATGCACTCTGGGCAAGCAGAAAAAGGAAAAATGAAGTTCCAGATCTACTATGCACTCCTTTGATATATATATATATATATATATATATATATATATATATATATATATATATATATATATATATATATATATATATATATATATATATATATATATATATTTATAAACACTAACGAGAGAGCTCGAATGTACGTGCACTAAGTAGAAACGTAATTTGCTGTAAATATGAACCACGTAATATATATAAAAGAGTGCAAAAACAACATAGTACACCGACGCTGCGACAGGGAAATGTACGTGCAGCACAAGCACTCCCCGACTGCCAAGAATTTAATGACGGGGAGGCCGACCTGCACTCTAAACATAAAAGGAGTAAAAAAGGGAGTAAACTGTGTCCTCTAGCGCAATCCCTTCTATAAAAGGGAGTGCGATAGAGGACAGCTTACTCCCTTTTTACTCCCATATAGGAGTATTCGTGTTTGGAGTGTGCCACCGGTTGCCGTGATTAGTTATTCTTAAATCAGCTGGTTGCTTGACCGCGGCGAGAAACACGTATATATGACCGCTCTGCAGGGCTTGTAAAGCATCGTTATAGGTCTATACTTCGAAGAAGCCGACGTTCATAACGAACATTTCTAAAAAACAAATGCCAACTTCATCGGAACTCCTATTTCTGGCTGTAAAATGGCTGTATATGTAAGTGCATCTTAACCACCTCCCCTCGCCACAGCTGCGGCTTTTGAAATTCTGCAGTGGAATGGCTTGCACGTTGCCTTCTTTTTGTCAAGCTTTAACTTTTCTTTGGATGCCATGAATAAAGGCGTCATGAGCAAAGAGTCTTTCTTTCTTTCTTTCTTTCTTTCTTTCTCTTTCTTTCTTTCTTTCTTTCTTTCCATCTTTCTTTCTTTCTTTCTTTCTTTCATTTCCTCCTTTCTTTCTTTCTTTCTTCCTCTTCCTTCCTTCCTTCCTTCCTCTTTCTTTCTTTCTTTCTTATTTCGAGGAACTGTACCCGGTGTTGTTCAGAAGCAGCTGCTAATGTACCTGCGTTCTCGACAATGGGAGCATGTGTACATATACGTCAACGCCTAATAATAATATACGTTGACCGCACTGAGTCGCGCGATTATTTCTGTTTCCTTAATTCCCTCTCGGCAATATCCTTCATGGTGTCGACATCCCCGCATACAATGGAAGGCGCCATGGGCCTTCACAGTGAAACGACTGCGGATAAGGCAATGTATAGGGCAGAGGGCAAAACACATGTCTAGAACGACTGAACTGTGCGTTCCGCAGCTCCAAAAGCCGCTGCGACCAGCAGGACAAAAACTGACGATGAAATTTTATGAGTTTAACTGCACTTTCTTACATAAACTATTATTAACCAAACGTTACTGCCAGATATCGCGTGTTCAGCCCGAAACACGCCCAGAACCTGCTCTAGCTAGCATTTTCATCATTTATTTTCGGACGTTCGAATAATGACTGCATATAATGACTGCGAATAATGACTGCATATATAGTAGCGGTTGGCGTGCTGTGCTGAAGCCTTCTTCATCTCTCGGAGGAGTTTCAACACCGACCATTTTTGGTGTTGTGGGAGTATATAGCCAGCGTATTCCAAGTTCAGTGGACAGAAAACCTCGCGGTTATGTTAATATATATGACAAGTCAATCGACGTCCTTTAAATTACGTTGCCGTATGATTGCTGTTGGCGTCATGACACGAACTCTGGTAACAGTTCCTCACCGATTCCTTCCTTGCGCATACCATTCTTTCCTTCCACTTCGAAAATAATTGCGCGCTCTGAACTGCATGGATCGTCACTGACGTACGAATAAGGGACTGAGTGTGAGTGTGGGTATGTATTGTAATATAAAAGAATGAGGCCACCTTGTCTGCAGTTTATGCTTTCTTTAACCATACAGAAAAAAGGGACGTTTTGTATCGAGTCTCTTTTGGAAGAGCTTTTCTCCTGCGCATATTAGTACTTGGCACGATTTGAAGGCGGTTATACGCAGACCGTATCTCGAACATGAGCGAGCAATTGCTTATTGAAATGGGGCTGGTAGGCCTACCCTAATTTAAGATCCTTTACGTGGCATGGACGGCGGAAGTATCGAGTGAACGAGACGAGCGCGCGTGTGTCGAGGGCAGAATAAAAATAAAATAATTGGTTTTGGGGGGAAAGGAAATGGCGCAGTATCTGTCTCATATATCGTTGGACACCTGAACCGCGCCGTAAGGGAAGGGATAAAGGAGGGACTGAGAGAAGAAAGGAAGAAGGAGGTGCCGTAGTGGAGGGCTCCGGAATAATTTCGACCACCTGGGGATCTTTAACGTGCACTGACATCGCACAGCACACGGGCGCCTTATCGTTTTTCCTCCATAAAAACGCAGCCGCCGCGGTCGGGTTCGAACCCGGAAACTTCGGATCAGTAGCCGAGCGCCCTAACCACTGAGCCACCGCGGCGGGGTCGAGGGCAGAAAGAGAACGTTTATTAACGCGAGAGCGTTAAGAGGAAAAACCGCGCGCGTTGTCACACAAATTCAGGATTGGTCGAAACGGTTGTGACGTCAAACCTGAGTTAAACTGCGACTATGAGGTCGTAGCATAACTAATATGTCATTATGGCATATAAGGACGCAAAGTAAATTAATTACAGTGAAAATAAAATTGGGTTAGTTATCTGGAAGTGAGGCACGTCCGTTCGACTTTGTTAAAGGTACACTTTGTGTGCCTTGTGGGGTATCACGTCGTCTAGTACGCCTACTGATGTATGCTAATGAGTCCGTGAGATTCTAACTAATAAAGAAAGCAGCAAATAACCAATAACGCTGTCATGTCACACTGTTATAGGCCAGAGCTTAAGTATCCTCCCAATTTTTCCGTTCGAAGTTCCTCGACCCGTACCTAGCTCCCTGTACCGTAAAGGTGTGTCACTGAATCTCACGCACGAATATTGAGTTCGCCGCAAGCGGCGCCACTAATACTACACTTTACAGGTGCAATATAAAATATAACTAGTGTTAGCGGACCTCCCGATGCGCGGCGAGCGCGCAGCGGAAAAAGAGCAGTTGTCCGGCAACCCTGGGCGACGAGGCGACTAGCAACCCTGGGTAGGAAGACAGGAGACGCAAGATGGACGGTGGACCGTACGCACCCATGCAATCACTCTAAACTTAACCTTGTTAATAAACAGTTTGAAAAAGTAAAAAGGCGTCCTACCGTTAATTCGAACCCCAACACAAGAGAAGCCTACACTAGCGAAAAGAAAAGTAGAAAAATTAGCAGCCTACCTTCAAAGACGCTGCTAACTTCAGCGCTATATAGCTAGCTGCCAGGCAATTAGAGAACCATAGCATACCGCCATTCGCGATCCGATGCCGTGACCCGCTCCCGCACCCCGCTAGTGGGCACGCGCCCGGGCACCTAGCGCCATCTGGCGCCCTCAAGGGGATCTGCGCATGCGCAGTGGCATCCCGCGGAAGCGTATCGCGGTGTAGAGCCCCTCTACAGCGACCACAGGTGAGCTTTAACGGTAACGGAACGCGGATAGCGCTATGTTATAACTCTCTGTTAACTGCGCTTCCGATATGATGTTGTATAGATGAATGAGGCGGCCAAGAGTATAAAGCTAGCAATGAAAGTTGCACCATCGTTGCGAGTCAGTCGCCGGCCGAGCCGGGCGGACTGGCTTTGAAGTGAGTGACACACCAACTCCCGGGTAGCCAGCGCCATCCTGGTTCGCCTGTCTCTTATAACCGGTGGCTTTGGCCTCATGGGCGCTCATGTCCTAATCCCGGCGCCGTCGCCTGATCGCGAGCACCTCCCGCGGCTGACACGTTCGCACCGCTTCAGCGGCGGCCAACACCGGATCTGCACTCGTGTCGCTTGCGTTCGCGGCGACTTTAGCGAAGATTTTCTTGCGGCTTCGGCCGACTGAACTTCTCTGCCCTATACAGTCGCGAGCGATTGAGTGGCAGAGCGCTCACGAGCCGCACGCCACGTGATGCCGTCGTCATTAAAGCCCGTGGCTTCGCACGACGCGACACCGCTGCATGTCCCGCTAACAGTTACCGCTGTAACCGAAAGGTAAAAATTACAGGATTGCGCCTAAGTCGGCTTATGAGCGGAAATGCGAAAGCCCTTCCCTGTCCTCTATTTCTGCCTCCATCTGTCATGTTCGCTATTTTTGTTATTTCTTTAATTTTTATTCCTTTTACTTTTCGAATTTTCCCCATTTCTGCTGTTTTAATTCATGACATATATGCTGCTTATTAACTGTTGCTTAATCAACTCTTACATTTTACTTTATTTACCCTATAGTGCAATACAACTTATGGTTCACACTTCAATCGGACAACTTCCGTCCACAAACTTCCGTCTACAACAATACCGTCCACGCCACTCATGAGCCAAAAAAGGCTTACGCCTTATAAAGTGCTTAGATTTCGGCGCATATCAGCATGCCCTTACGAGCGCCTTCGGAGAATACGGAACTGCCGTGAACTTTAACAGCTCCTTCTTACTGTCTGTCTTGAAGTCTCTCTCGCATCACGGTCGCTGTCCTCTTGAGTCCCTACAGCAGACAGTATTAGCGCAGCGCGATCCGCTACCATGATCATCTTACGCAGTGACCCAGCTGCACCTGCGCTGTGGCCGGTATGCGCCCCTCGGGACCATCTGCGCATGCGCGAATAACCCTTCGCGAAAGTGGATTGTGCTAAGCTAAAGCACTCGGACGCTACAAAGCAGGAGCCCTGTGCGGCACGTCCAGTGACCCCGCTGAGCAAGTCAGTGGCAGGATTTTCGTTTTGAGACATAAGAATAAGAGCCGTCGTGATGCTTTTGCGAAAACCTCACAGGATTGTGGGTAATTGAAATGCGCAAAGGAACGCGCCGGCAAAAGTATTCCAAGGCCCGCTCCTTTAGAGGAACGATAAGTGATTTGTGAGGACCCTGGTAACAGCGCAACGGAAATCTTGGTGTCCAAAGCGCCCGATACCGTAGCGGTTGCTTTAGAAACGCCGTAAAAGGTGTTTTTTTTTCTTTTATCTGGCCCGCCGCGGTGGCTCAGTGGTTAGGGCGCTCGGCTACTGATCCGGAGTTCCCGGGCTCGAACCCGACCGCGGCGGCTGCGTTTTTATGGAAGCAAAACGCAAAGGCGCCCGTGTGCTGTGCGATGTCAGTGCACGTTAAAGATCACCAGGTGGTCGAAATTATTCCGGAGCCCTCCACTACGGCACCTCTTCCTTTCTTTTTCACTCCCTCCTTTATCCCTTCCCTTACGGCGCGGTTCAGGTGTCCAACGATATATGAGACAGATACTGCGCCATTTCATTTCCCCCAAAACCAATTATTATTATTATTATTATTATTATTATTATTATTATTATTATTATTATTATTATTATTATTATTATTATTATTATTATTATTATATTATTTTATCTGTGTACGCAAGTATATACCCATTGTTCATATACGTCGATGCTGGAAGCTTGGAGCGCGATATATGTGACGCCGGCGACACTGAGAATGCGAAAGTAAATGCGGCGCCAGCCGCAATAAAGCAATTTTAGACTGAACAATATTTGTCGACGCGTGACCGCATACGAGGCTTTGCATATAAATTTTCGTTGCACCATTAACGTTTTCTGAAATGAGAATAATGCTGATATCGTAATGCAAAAACTAAAAAAAACGACTAATTTTATAGCCGCTATATAGATTATAAACAGCGACATGCATGCATACTCACGATCTTGGATAAGTTTCATCGTAGAATTTCAGTTAGCACAGTTTGTTCTAACACGTTGCCGAACACGTTAACCTGCTGTGTTAACAGGGCTCAGGCGCGTTTGCCTTAATGTGTCAATCTAAGGCAATATTACTGTAGTTGCCGCATAATCTTTTAACACATTTCAAGTAGCTTGTCGGCAGTCCTAATAACATGGTGCATGTGCGTCATAAATGTGCGATGTAAATGGTTCGATGTGGGGTCGACGAAAAGGCACTGCATTCTTTCTGTTTCGGGCTTACGTCTTGGGAACATTATAAAAACAAATAAAGAAGTAACCAGTTATAATTACCTTTACTACATCTGAAATTTGATTTCAGAGGTCAATTACAGACCCAGAAAAGTAACTGAACAATTATAGAAAGAAGTAGTCGATTGCTGTTACTTCCGTTCTGCCATTTATTAGTGCTCCACAAATATACAAGGACTAGAAATAGCCGATGTGGTTTGCTTCATCTGTCTCTACAGCAGCTGTTTTTATCGTCAGTATTCTTTCCACTTTTTTCTTGTGATAGCGCATCAGCAGCGACACTGAAGGCTTTCTCGTTGAGTACGCGATGGAGAGGAAGAGCGGTTTGTTGACGTACGAAGGCATTTGCTCATACATTTTCGCAAAACGCCGTGCTTTGTTATCACTCTGAAGGGACAACGCCATGTTCCATAAAAATGACTCATTCTACTGTGCCGTCAGGGCGAAATGCGAACCGCGGTCATTCGCCTCGCGTGCGGCTTCGCCGCAGCCCGACCTTTGTTGCACTGTTTGACCACGCAGTTCAGGTTCTCGAAAGCTGTACCGCTGGTTAAAGGATGTTATTTTTATTTATTTTTTCGAATAACAGACTGCTAGAGTTCGGCTACTGGAAAATAAAATGGATTACCGAGAACGTTAGTCCTATAGAAAATGTAATTATCAACTCTTCGAATCCGAGAACTCGGCTACTGAGCCGGAGTTAATTCCCGTGGTCGAATCCGGCCGCGGCGGCCGCGTTTCGATGGAGGCTTCTATCATGCGTGACGCAGCATCCCACATTTATTTCCATAATCTGTATTTGTACGTAGTGTATATTACCCCCTACCCCTATTTGTATTTTGTACATACTGTATATTACCTTCTACCGCGGCATACACAGTTAAAAAATTTGCACTTAAAGGCGTGGCACCCTTCGCACACCCTTGGTAATAAGGGTACACCCTCGGTGTAAGGGTATACGGGTGTCTGACTCATTGAAGAACTTTACAGTGGTTCAATCAAGCGTGCCTTCAATATGTTGCGAGCTACTCGAGGTTTCCATTAAATGACTTCGGCAGCTTTGATGCGTGCAGCTATAACTACGATTTGCGCCCCCATAATGTGATTATTAACAGAAATATTTTAGCTGAAGAGCTAAGCATCACTAATCACTTAATGATCACATTTTAGGGTGTTCATAAACACCATTATGGTGGCTATGAACACCCTTAAGGTGTTGGTGAATACCCTCACATGGGTTTAGCCCTGGGTCAAGAGTTTTGCACCGATCATCATCATCTTCATCATCATGTAAAACTTTTTAGAGCGATACAGCGCTTTAATTGGTATAATAGCATTCGGTCATTCTTTTTCTTTCTCACGTCACGGATGATGTCAATGCGCTATTTTTAAATGTTCAAAGCTATGCGCCACGCGGTGGTAGCCAAGGAAACTAGAAGCGCTTGTCTCAAATTCCTGGTAGTGATCAGCCAAGCCAAGGCGCTCCCGCGTCGCCACCTCTCGTTTTTCACTTTTGAACACAATGCACATCTTACCTGCACTTGTTGAACAAATCTGCCAGAGCGGCACAGATGCCGCTGTGCATTCATAAAACTCGGGCTCGCCCGCTAGAGTTCGCATAAATGTGCCGAAAGCCTGATCCGTAGCTGGAAAGGTCATGAAATACATTTCTAAAGCATTGTGAAAGCCATGCATAGCCCTACACAGTCGGAAACAAGTTTCTTGGAGCCAGCCGCCTCTTTTCATTCAAAATTCAACTATATGGCGACGGGCGCGCCGCGGCGAACGCGAAGTTGATGACCCGCAAGCACCATCCGAGTGAATCCGTTCACGCCCATAGGGTCATATCGTCAACAACAACAATAACACAACGACGAGAACAACAACATCGACAACGACGAGGACAACAACGGCATAAAGGACACAAACGAAAGAAAGAAGGCGGGTATGCAGTGGAAAATGCGCATCCCACACAGGATGCGCGACACTCTGCTATGCACGCATCTCTCGGGAATTGGGATTGCTTCATGTGGTGCAATGCGGGAACTGTCCCGCATTGAGGAAAAAAATAATTTTTTTTTCTTTGCAGCCCCCGACTCTGCTTTGAGAGAATAATGTGACTTTGGGGAGGCCTGCTGGAATCCTCGCTTTCGTCTAGCTGACGTTTAAAGGTACAGTACACTGCCGTGTGAAGTGCTTGACTCAAAACAACTGGACGAATGACTCCACAGTGTGTTGGCTGTGGGCTTCATTATGAGCCTTTCCAGAACAGCGCTGCCCTAAAGACAAGTATATAAATCAAAGAAACTTGCTCAAACCATTTTTTTTTTTTTTTGCCGTGTTCCACTTGTGAAGTGCGTGTCGAAAACACCGAACCGCGCAGCAGATAAGTTGCAGTTGAAAGAACTGTGCGTGCGAGTGAGTGTACGCGCGCGTGACCAATTTTCGGTTCACGAATAACAAGCCTGGCTCGAAACAAGAGAGGTGTGGTCGTGGCACGATCTGGAAAATGCGCCTCAATTGATCCAACATGGCGGCGCTACAAAGGACTGCTCCCAGGGTCGTCTGTGTACTCGCAGATTGTGCTAAAAATCCCAGCGATGACAAGAAAAATAGGCTGACGTCATCAAGCGGTAGTATGATGCACTCAGCAAGCTGATACATGACTGACTGACTGACTGACTGACATGTTGCTGAGAGGAAGAAGGAATGAAAGTGCACGGCTCAAGCCGAGCCACGCTCGCTGCCGCGTGCTGTAAGTAGGAGGGGGTAAAGGATAGGAGAGGAAAGAGTGAAAGAAAAGACGCGCCGCGCTAATATGCCCCGGGCCGATCCCGGAGGCAGTGCAATAGCGGGCCGACCAGTTCCAGAGTGCTTCAAGCCGAGCACTCCGCCATATTCCAAAAATAAGTTTAATATCTTAGGTCCAAGGACCCACTGCACATATTAAATCAGGTATCAGGTTGCAAGCAATTAAGTCGCCTTTTTTAGCATACTCGCTGTCTTCATGAAGCAATTTAACCGCTCTCAGTTTGTACGTAAGTAGCAGGTGGGAGACATGCAATGAATTCAAGACCGATATGAGACAATTCTTTTCGTCACAATTTCTTCTATTCTAGGCATCCGTGTCTTTCTGACTGACTGATTCCAGCAACAGCCAGGGCATGGGGCCATTAAAGTGCACAAAGAATCAGAAAGAGATGAAATTCCAATGAGCTCATCTTAATACCCACTCATTCTCTGTGACCAAGACATATCACCATACTCGCATGCCGTGTTACAGCCCGCAATTACAGAGACAGTCACGCGCCAAACCTCTCGCGCTTGAAATGTGCCCGTTAGTCATGTGTGCTCCGCAGACCTGCTTACATAGTCCTTTCTAGCCCAGCCAAATCACCTCTTTCGATACACACGCCGGGTGCCTGATAAGTACTGCGCTGTCATGGTCCCGCGAGGGCTCCGCTGCAGCGTGGAAACATCCTGCTGACATGCTCTCGTATAGTGCGAAAGCGCAACATCACGTGGTCTAACCGTCTCATCAAGTTTTTGTGAAGCTTGACCTTGAGGGTGACCTTGGCCAAACCATACATAAATAAATATTCCCGCGACTGGGATTCGAAACTGCGACGGCGCGAACAGATCAGCTTTGCTGGCCACTGCACGAAAGCAATATATATATATATATATATATATATATATATATATATATATATATATGCTATCGCCTCAGCCGATCGCGCCTTGCGTTGAACCGCAACACACTCTCGCGCTGTGCATTGCATATCGTCGTCTTCCTGAACTAATAATGATATCGAACTAATTTTGGTTTTGTGGGGGTCTAACGTCCCAAAGCGACTCAGGCTATTAGAGACGCCGTAGTGAAGGGCTCCGGATAAATTCGACCACCTTGGGTTGTTTAACGTGCACTGACATCGACAGTACACGGGCCTCTAGAATTTCGCCTCCATCGAAATTCGACCGCCGCGGCCGGGATCGAACCCGCGTCTTTCGGGTCAGCAAGCGAGCGCCATAACCACTGAGCCACCACGGCGGCTATTCATCGACTAATATCGTCGCCAGACGTGCGCCGACGACCCAGCAAAGCAAAACCTTGAGCCAACAAGGCTAAACACATGGTTTCGCGCGTATACTCGGCTCAAGCATACCTTAAAACCCTACCACTTTCTTGTATTGCATGTTTGCACCAAAAAAACTCACGCAATGGCACTTACAGCGGCTTCCCTATCTCGTGCAAACATCAATGTCGTAGCATTCCCAAAATATATGTTTACAACAAAACACTGACAACAACGTGTGAATATGGCGGCGAACTACTCGACCAACGGGGCAAACGACGCCGCAGCGTGGCGTCAAAGATAGTCAATATTACCAGCAGTTCTTGAGAATGTATAACACGAACGCAAAAAAAAAATCTCATTATCTCCACCGCGTTGTGCAAATGCTACATTCTGCAGGCGTATGCAGCTTCGATCACAAGCACGTCATGCATCAGTATATCGTTCCACCTCTCGGTGACCTAGAGGAAAGCTTCAAATTTGCGCATATTGTCGCAATCGGTCTGAATTGAAAAAAAAAAACTGGGTTGACTATGTATGCATCGGTTCGCAGAGCGTAACTTTATCCGTTCGCATGTGGCCTGGTGCAGCTGCAGAGAAACGGAAGTATACGTGTGGATATGTTTCCCACCACCGCGCAAGAACGCCCTGCAAGCACGAAAGCGGGTGGCTACGTCTCGTCTTGCACAGACACGCCCCTTTCGCTCAGAAAGGAGATCCCACACGTGCTCGGTGAATAATCGTAGCTCGCCCGGCAGCCGCGCTTGCTTACGCCGGCATGTCTCAGCGCGATTCGCGAGTAACGACTATTGCGTCTTTCGGAGCTGTGCGTACGCGCCACTCGAGCTGCACCCAGTGTGTGACGCAGGCACGATGACGCATGCGTAATTAGTAGAATACCGTGTTCTTGAAAAGCGTTTGCAACACAGTCAAAAATAAATGGGGTACACGGTCACAGCCGGCTGTGTCCCAACATGGGAAGCCACATGGCGTCTTTAGGCTATACTATAATATGCGAGCACTTTTCAAGCTGTTGAGGCATATAGGGACAGCATGAAAGGACACCCGCAGGTTGCATCAGATCCTTGATTATTTTCGCTCGAGAGAGAGAAAAAAGAACTTTATTTGGTCCATTAAGTGTTTAGCGTTCGGTCTTCGTCTGCATCGCTGCAGGCTCTTGACCTTCAAAGCAGGTTTTGGCCCCTAGTCCAGGGATCCACTGAGTCGCGCTGCTTCGCTTGCGTGCTGCACCATTGCCCTTTGGGCGGCGAGCTCGCAGCTGGTGATCCGGCTCTCCCACTGCTCCGCACTCGGGGTTTTGTGTTGGTGGAACGTGTAGTTTCGCTTACACTCCCAGGTTGTATGGTAAAGCGTGGGGGTTGCCCCTCACCATGGGCATGCGTTCCTATACTGTGTAGGATACATATTGCTAAGTATCACTTCTCTCACTGTGCGCACGCATCGCACGCTCGCGTGCATGCACACACACGTGCTTGAAAAAAGCGCGCTTACACGAAAAGCATGAGGACAAATGAGCAATACAGACGAAATGCACAGTCCGCATTGTTTAATCCGTTTTAGGCGCCGAGAAACCACCAAACAGAGGGAAAAAATATGTTCATTTACTGTAAGGTATGGTGTACAGGCCATTTTGTTCATGCTAAAACTTTACTTTCGCTAAAAAGACGAGGACAGCTGATGTGACTTACACATTGCGGACACACGCGCACAGGGGAGCGCGGACGATTTGGAAGCTTGGGCACACCTTGTTATCATTTCTTTCAGCTGACCTTTGAGCAGGTAAAGTCGGGCACGAAAGACTGTCAACCACGTGTTCCTGAAACGAAGCCGATAGCTCTGTTATTAGCACGAGCGGCTGGAGACCGCAGTTGCGAAGGTAAAAGTCAGTTTTGTTCTTTCATCTGTGGTCTTCATCCACTAGTCATAGAGCTATGGGATTCGTTCGAGGAACACGTGGTCCACAGGCTTTTTGTCCCCAACTGTACAGTCACCTCTAATGGGTCTGTCATCGCTTAAAATATACAGCAAACAATCCTGTTCCGCGAGATCGGAGCCTTCACACATTTGTGCAGCGCGGACCAGACTCATGCTGCTTCGCAGAATAAAGAGACGTTGTGCCGACGAAGACTGCTATACTTCGTTACATGAACGCCTCCGTTGCCACTTCTTCTTCTTTTGTCTGGGAAACCACTGGTTGACGGCAGGGGTCCCCTCCCCGCCCAGAGGCGACGGCTGTGGTTCGGGCGACGCGAGCGAAGAAGCTGTATACGTGCGCGACGCTTTCTTGAGCGACGCCGTTAATTTGGACGCCGACAGCGCGCTGTCCTTGAGCAGAGCGACTGCGGCCGCCCGACCGACCGCCTCGACGAAACGATAGCACCTGTCCCTGGTGAAGTACACGAGATCCGTATCGGCCGCCGTCTCCGCGAAGCGATCACAAGGGGGGTGTATACCTGCGGCACGTGATCCCTTGCCACCCGCTGCGGCTGTATACTGATCGCTATGCAGGCGCACACAGTCCAGTTTGCGACCTTGCAAGTTCTGCTAAAGCACGTACGGAGACGGTAGAGGTGGCTGTTTTCAGTTAAATGGAAAACAGAGAAATTATTTAGTTGCTGCACCCGTCGAAACGCACTTGACGACTTGGATTTTTTACCTAGTCGGACCTGTGCTCGTTTGAAGGGACAAGCAGCTAGTGGCGGTTTGGAGACCCGTATTAGTATATGGATGAGTGTATAGGCAGCTATGTTAGGCGCTTCATGAATTGCGGACTACGGTGTGTGCGTGTAAAAAAAAAACATGTTCATCAACGGTCACAAACAATAATAAAAAAGAATGTCCGACCTGTCGAGCTGGGATTGAAACCTATGACTTGTCGAGATATCGCAAGGTTGTGGTCTGAAGACAGGTTGAGTACCTTTCACTTTATTTTTTCCAGCGAGAGATTTTTTACTGTGAAAAGACGTTCCACGTAGGTTCCTGAATTCATATTGGCATATACTGCCTGATTATTGCTAGCTGTCTTATTGTCTGAAATACCCATATCACTGACGGTCGAAGGCCTGAGAAGCCTTTTAGGACTGTGCGAGATTATGGATAGCCCTATAGTTTCTTCTTTGTAGTCACCTGACTGAGCTCTGGTGGGCTGCAATCTACGCAAATCTCCGAACAGAAATCTATTCCCCCCCCCCGCCTCGTGTATTTCGTCTCTTAAACAATGTATGCCAGCTATTTTCCCCGTTCCATGTATTCTAGCGTTTTTATACAGCAACGATTTTATCCCTTTTTAGTTATTTCTGCTTACTGAAAAGTCGTTACTGTCACTACACCATAACACTACAGCGTCCCAAAGCGTCTCAGATCGCTACAGGGTGTCATTTACAACACAATAAAGCGTGTACGACTGCATGCATGCGAGAGATTTTCCGGCCTTGTCTCTAGCTGCCACCTAGTCTCGAAAACAAAGCGTTTCCCCGGATTTCTGCCTTAATCTTACGTTTAACCTCTAGAGTTCCAAAAGCCGCGTCTATCTAGCATTTTCTTTCACCACAGAACATTATCGGAATTTCGCGCTTTCTGCTTCGAAGTGTTACCCAACACGATCTTTTTCTTTCCCACTACTTGGGTACGTGAGCCACCATCTTCCCTGCGTTCCGCTCATTGTTGACAATACGCCGGTAAATGTAAGTGTGCAGCTTTCGCCGCCATATCACTTCACTCGACTCTCCTTTTTGCAGGTATTACGCTTGTAATGTACGAATTATGTCAGCTCTTTTTGCGTCATTAACTGTAGCGCACAAGTATTGCAACATCATCTAATTGTGCTCGTCATTCAAACCGCAACACCTAACTTTTAAGAACTAATTCTTAGCCCTATACAGCCGCCACATTCTTCTTTTTCAGACTGTCTGCTAGACAAGCAGATTTTAGGCACAAACAGTCCTGACAGTGAACTATCTCCCGTTTATTAAAAAAAAAAAAAATTACGCCCGAACGGGGGCTCGAACCCCGGACCGTTAGGTTAAAAGCCTAACGCTCTACCGACTGAGCTATCCGGGCGCTGAGGAACAAGGTGCGCCATCTAGTGTTTTTATGCGTTGCATATTGCAATCACTCAGTTCAGCACTTGGGCGCGGCCGGGCAGCCACCATTGACCTTTAGCGCAACCACGTGACGTCACGACAGCCGGAGGAAAAGCTGGGCTCCAACTCGCGCGGTCGCGCGCGGCCGCAGCCACCACCTGACTCCTGCTCCTCCCGCTAGGGGTGCTGCGCCAGCGCGTGACGTCACGGAGGAAAAGCTGGGCCCCAACTCGCGCGGTCGCACGCGGCCGCAGCCACCACCTGACTCCCGCTCCTCCCGCTAGGGGCGCTGCGCCGGCGCGTGACGTCACGGAGGAAAAGCTGTGCCCCAACTGGCGCGGTCGCGCGCGGCCGCAGCCACCACCTGACTCCCGCTCCTCCCGCTAGGGGCGCTGCGCTATGATTGACGTCACGGTATATGTATAAAAGAGCTGCGCTCCTTCGCCGGGACAGTCTTATACCCCTGTCACACGGGCATTTCGAGGGCCCTCGAACCGATAGTCTATCGACTCAAAGGCGATCGAGCGCTGCTACACGGGCAGTTTCAATGGCGATCGAGTCAATAGCCTATCGAGTCAACGGAGCAGCACGGAACTCCATCGAGATATGTAACGCATTCTTGGCTTAACCAAGCTAAGTCTGACCATTTTTTGACTGCAGCCTCCAATTGCGTGTCTCCGGTACGCTAGGCCTGGTGCAGCGCGTGTGTGAGCTGCTTACTGTTTCGCACGGCTTCATAACCTGGCCTTAAATAAGCAGTAGGCATACGCAAATTTAAGACCAATACCTGGTCTTAAATTTAAATAAGCAGCGCTCAGTGTAAAGACAGAGTGTCCGCATGCAGCGTTCGAATAGAGCAAATGAGATACATGTAAAGCAGTAGAGGCGACCTTATTCAACGTCGCTGTCGTCTGTGGGGTCATCAGTGTCATTACCAGAAGCATCATGCATCAGTCGAAATGAGTTCACTTAAAGGCAACTGTTTTTCTTGTAATAAGTCCTAATTCCTGTCTCATGCGAGCTACATCCAAGTTATTCGAGCAAATGTCCTGAGCTCGTCATTGCACCTTAGTGTTCAGGAGCAGAGTTGCGCGTCTGTTTTCCCTTGCCGCTTCCAACGCCACTCGCCGAGAGGCGGTCACATGATTTTCGTGACGTCAAGTGTTCATTTTTCTGCGGAGAAGCTGACTTCACAGGCGCAGTGCAGAGCGATCCCTCGTCAGCTCGACGCCTCACGTGAGCCCACGCTGTCGGTTACATTTCACACATTTTCCGTGCACACCTGTGGCGTCAGGTTTGGGGTTCTGCTGTGGTAGTGAGCGACGCAGCCGTCAGCTATGAATGCGTGCAGTGCGCCAAACTGCAGCAACCACACTGGAAACAGCCAAGTGTTTTACGAAGTTTCATTTGGAAGGTCGCGGCTGAAGTGCGCCGGCGATTAGAGTGGCTTTGGAGAATAGGCTGCGTTAAGAACGACCAAATATTATAATTTAATAACTCAGATGAAAAGATGATGCTTTTTAATAAAAATTAGGCAAGCTAATAATATCAACGAGAAAGAGTACTTTCGAGGTCCTTTAAAGATTCATCATTTCACTGCATTTATCAACGAGGTACGTTTCGTAAAATGTTTTAGGCAAGGTATTGAGTTTGAAATTTTTTTCGTTAGGTGAGACTCGCCTGTTGAATGCATTGGTGTTGCTTTTGTCTGTTTGCCTGAAACAAGTTGCAGAATGATTTTAATGTGGGTCTAGGGAGATGCGTTTTCATATTTTCCGTGCATAACTCGCACAGAACACGCGGCGGCGCCAGTTGTGAAAAAAAGTAATTCATCGCTATACTCTTTTTTTCTTAAGGTGAGCACGCAGGAAGGCAGGACGGGACAAACGCGGTCCCATCCGGAACGGGACTGCTTGTTCATCTGAAATTGCTTGCTCCAGAAAAAAAATATCTTGCAGCCTGTTTCTAGTATATTTCGTCAATTTGTCATGACTTCAATTTGCTGTTAACCTCTGGCGATTTTTTTTTCTTGGTGTATGCACACCCTCGGCAAATCACAGATTAATTTTTGACGTTACGTTTAAAAACTTGCGACCGAGTGCAATGTGTACGCAAATAAAAAAAACAAGCCCAAGCGCTCTACACAGCGAGCCCATGAATGCAGCCCCTGTACGCACCAGCGGTGGCTTTCCCGCACAGCTTGGAATATGATGGCGGTCCTTCGCACAACTCTGCTCCCTGCGGGGGCATATACAGGAACACTATTCCACCTTGCTCTCGAGCGCCATCTATCGCGTCAATTTTCTGACAATAGGCCGTTTCTGGCTCTTTTTAATGACATCATTATGACGTCTACTGGTCTGTATTTATAAGGAACGTTTCTTCACTGGCGTTAATACTACGAGTTAAATAAACACTTCATTATATTTTTGGCGGTCTGGTTTTCACTGCAGTTTGAAAGCTGGCGTTTCTAAGCCGACTGAAAACGCATCGTCTTTTTTTTTTTCCCCAAACCATCGGAAAATACTTTTTTTTTGCTCTTTTTTATTTTAGCAATGCATCTGACGGCGGCGCCCGAGGCTACTCCTCCTTGGAAGCTGTGACGTCATGTGTTCCCCTGCCCTCGCGTCCAGCCAGCCCGACCGCTTCGGGATGCAATTGGTCGCTGAAACCCGGATTATTTGAGCTCGACTTCGCACAGCTGCACGACCAACGAAGGGGGTGCCAAGGCAGTAATGGTGGGGCGGGAAAGGACACATCATGTCATTCCTTTCTGAAAGATGTCAAGCTCCGGAGAATATGATTTCGTGTGGCGCAGCTTTCGCGACTAACTTCCTGAGTCCGTATATCTATCGCGACAACTGTTGTATACTGTTGCTAATCCTCAGCGTGTTACTGGAGCGACAGCGCCTCAAACCTGACGCTGTGCAGTCCTTATTCCCAATAAAGCGCAAGAGAGAAAGATGACAGCCGCACTTTCGCCTAAACTGCTTAAAAATTACAGGTCCATATGTGTAAAGAAAGCAGTGTATACGTCGCACAAAATGTGCACTCAGTAGTACATGCTGATCGCACGTGTATACTTAGAACACGAACGATTTGCTACATGTGCATTTCCTTGCCAAGAGAGATTTCGGGAATCTTTTCATTGGTTCCAGTTTTTTAATTGCTTCAAATCTCTTCAGATGGAAAATCATATCGTTTTCGATGCTTGCACGGAACCAAATTGGAAACACACTCATGTTCCCTATTTCGAATTTGCATTATTCACTGAACGCACAGCCGCGGCAGGCAGTATACGCGTATACACTCGAAACGGCAGAAAAGCAAATATATGGTGGACTAGTGCTTTTATGCCGGCATGTGAAAATTACAAGGGAAACTTAAGCGGAGGGCAACCTCTTTCATTCAGGCCCTAGATGGCCACGAACGAACACCGGCGGCGTTACGTATATAACAACGTTTGCAGTTTACTAACCAGGCCCATTCTAGGAGAATCGCGGGCCATATTTTGGCCTCGGGAGTAACCCACGCAAGTCCGACAGCAGTCGCGCACAGAAACTGCGGCACATTTTTTCGCTCTGCTGATGCACTTGAGCTCACTGCTTTTAAAAGATTTGGCACTCACTCCGCTGTTAGCGCGGTGCTTACGTGATGAGCACCCTTTCAAACTTGTAACAATATCGTTCGAGCGTCGGCCTTTCATTTAATCAGCGCCATATGACGGAGTGAATCGGAAAACTAGACGACAGTTGCCAAATGCACACGGAAAACAGGCCAGGGCAACCGTCGTCTGCTAGGCTACCCCTACTAAGCTGTTTACAGCCCCAGATTTTTTTTTTTTCACTAATCTCGCTCCGTGGTATACGCGCCACAGATGTTAAGGGCAGGACACGTGGAGCAAACTGATGGCCGCGTGCTCAACAATTCACAGTCTAAACTCGCAATCCAAGTATCGCTGCTTTGAGAACAGCCTAACAGACAACGGTCGCCCCGTGCGCTTGCGGCAACCCTCACTGAATTTGTCGGTTCTCCGAGGGAACTGAAAAAGGGAAAGACGGACGCTGGCGCGATATTGTTAAAGAAACTGAAAGGGTCCACAAATTCTATTCCCCCCCCCCCCCCCCCCCCAACCTTCCTGTTTTCTGTATTGTGGTTTAAGCAGACGCAAACCATCCAGTCGTGGAACGATGAGAGGAGGCGGTTCCTTAATTATACTATGGCAAAGAAAGTGTTTAATAATACCTAACCAGGAAAGCTTGTCACGCACATACAAACTTGGATTATATTTCGCATACTTACCACTTAGAGGGATGTGCACACCTGAGGCTAAATGTTGGGCGCTCCCGTCGCTTGATGAGGCGGCGAAGCCGTAGCCGTATACGAGCTGTAGCCCTAGTCGTTTCGATACCTGAACGGTAATAGCCACTCCCTACACTGTAACGGTTGATTTCCTTGGTGTTTCCAAGCCGCCAGCTCCGAACTTCCAGGCGCAGCTGCTGAACCGATGCCACCATAGCGCGACGGAAGAAGTGTCACCGCGAAACGTCCGACGCCATGCACGCCCCTCGCCTGCGCGTGCGAAGAAAACCTGGACAGTTACGCCACGTGCACAAAAATGCAAAGAAATAAACATTGCAACTTTAGATAAACGCAACTTCTGAATGCAATTTCAGCTATTTCACGTGAAGTCCCAATTTTGCTTTTGTATCAGTTGAGCAGAACTGCATGCTGGTGATGTTATGAACTCATCTTTTGTGTATACTGCCAGGCTAGGCGAGCGCTGTTAAACGTGACAGTGCATTAAGCATCACCGATCTTTGCCGGATGCAGTCCTGGTTAAAGCTGCTAGCATAAAAAAGGTATTAATCGAGGTCGCATAGGACACGATAGCCACGGCAAGTTAACCAGACTTCGGGTTGCCGTGCAGTTATACGCACAACTATACAGTTAACAATAGCCGCAGTTTCCTTAACCGTGGTTAAGGCTTCTCCTGTAAACAGAGCATTATTCGACTGTATTTTGAGGTTGATGAGGGGTGTGTCCCAAGCAACCGAATCTCTAAACTGCCGTATTAACACACCGGCGCTTAGCTGCCGCCCATTCTTGAAATCCCTGCGTTTGCGCACCCTTCCGTCTATTCCGGCGACCGGACCTTAAATCTTACCGATACAGGCGCACTGCTAGACTCTTAAACTCAGTTCCACATAGATTTTTGGTTCCATCTAAGTTTCATGTAAAACCTCTGTACCCTATATTTCATCTGGAACGAAACTCGTTCCAGCTTTTTTTTTTATGTGGAAAACAAACCCCTGTACGCGCTTTCTTGCTTTTTAAGTGGAACTCACGTAGAACGCGTCGACATTAGTGGAACAGACAGCTCGTCGTTTTTTCTCGAATACGTTTATGTGGCACCCGGTTCCAGTTACTTCATGGTGCTTTGCCGCAGCGGTGGCTTAGTGGTTATGGCGCTCGATCGGCTGCTTACCCGAAAGACGCGGGGTCGATCCCTGCCGCGGCGGTCGAATTTCGATGGAGGCCAAATTCTATATGCCCGTTTACTACGCGATGTCAGTGCACGTTAAAGAACCCCAGGTGGTCGAAATTTCCGGAGCCCTTCACTACGGCGTCCCTCATAGCATGAGTCGCTTTGGGACGTTAAACCTCCATAAACCAAACTTCATGATGCGTTCCACGTACAACTAGGTCACTGCTCGCGAGAGGAAAAAGAGGCGAGCACAGTGAAGGGAAACATCTTTTTTTTTTGTTCTCCGTTGGGCACGTGACCCGAGAGCGCGTGATATATGCGAGCCAATGGTCTCGATGTTGGTTAGATTTCAAACCCTTCCTCAACGGAGCGAGTGCAGGAAAGCCCATTTACATGTTGTTTCTCACACGTACGCACCGCGTAGTTAACGTTTTCTGCCTGTCGATATAGTGGTGTTGCAGGAAGGCGACGGCTACATGTGTTAGACGAAACAGTGCTCTGTGTGTATTCGCACGAGGTGTGGTTACGGTTTTTCCGCGGGAAACTCCTGAGAAAGTACGAGCGGAACGACGGCGACATTAGGCCTATTCGCTGTGCCGAAGTAAGCACAAAATACGACTGGGTTGAAACAAGCGCTCTGGCTTCTCCTAAGGCGTGACGTGACTACAGTGTGCGTACACGTGGTTTGAGTGTCTTCCCTATTCTAGCGACCACCAGCGCTGCGCATTACGAGCCTTCCATGAAATAGAGGAGCGCAGGAATGGGTACTCTGCTTTGCCGCGGTAAGCGTTTCATTCTGCTTACGGCGCATCTTTCTCTCTCTTCAACGAATGAGTGATCGCCTCCCACTGTGGGTATGTGCCACTCCAGCAGAGGACAACAACAAATGCGCATCGTTTGTGCAACTCTCACGTCCAAGACGAGATTTTATTCTATTAGTTTACGCTGAAGGCTGCCCTTAAGAGCATGCTATGAAAACCGAGTAGGGAATTATTGTCCTGAGCTGTGGACGAGCCTTGAGGGCAGTTATACCCCTGTCACACGGCGAGTTTCAATGGCCATCGAGTCGAGGGTCTTCGAAATTCTCAATCGCCATCGAACTCGAAGGAGTTGTGGCGCTGCTACACGGCAAATCTAAATGGCCATTGAAATGGTTCTCGTGCCTCACGCCAAGCTTGCGTGGCGCCACAATCGCTACTTTGGATTTTAATAATAATTGGTTTTTGGAGGAAAGGAAATGGCGCAGTATCTGTCTCATATATCGTTGGACACCTGAACCGCGCCGTAAGGGAAGGGATAAGGGAGGGAGTGAAAGAGGAAAGGAAGAAGGAGGTGCCGTAGTGGAGGGCTCCGGAATAATTTCGACCACCTGGGGATCTTTAACGTGCACTGACATCGCACAGCACACGGGCGCCTTAGCGTTTTGCCTCCATAAAAACGCAGCCGCCGCGGTCGGGTTCGAACCCGGGAACTCCGGATCAGTAGTCGAGCGCCCTAACCACTGAGCCACCGCGGCGGGTATTTGATTTTGCAAAAATAACAAAAATATTTGATAAATGTCCACTAAATGCTGAAATACACGCATACGCGCGTGTGTTTTAAAACCCTTTTAATTTCACGTACGCGACGGACAGATGCAGACACTGCTGTAGCCCCTCTAACACAAGACGAGCCAAAACCAAGCCATGGAGTCCAACTGCGTCGCAGCGCTGCTTCGCCAGGCTTAAGACCTGGGAAATCGCCATGATATCTGGAAAACAAGAGCTATTTGTCTCTTGAAACTTTATGCGAGGGTAAGAATGGGCAAATCGAAGGCGAATACAACAGCTTAGAACACGATATTGCTTTGAGGGATTAGCGACGTAGCTGTTATCGCTGTGAAGCGGGCGGGCAGGGCGCCGCCATGTTGTCAACGCTAAGTACACAAGCAACGTAAAGACCGCAACTCAATATTAAGGCGCTTAATGCGCTTAAAACCAGTCTGATACAATTTTAAAATTATTTTACAGACTGCTTGCATTAAATTTTATGCGAATAATGTTTGCTCATGTTTTTGCACCGTGAATGTGTCGTGTACGAAAGTGCGCTTGTCGCCGCTCGAAGCAGCGCTAGCAACCTTGGGCAGCGCTCGAATGCCCTCGAAATCTCGATGGAGTTCCGCGCTGCTCCGTTGACTCGATAGACTATTGACTCGATGGCCATTGAAACTGCCCGTGTAGCAGCGCTCGATCGCCTTTGAGTCGATAGGCTATCGGTTCGAGGGCCTTTGCAATGCCCGTGTGACAGGGGTATTAGAGTGTGACGAAAAATTGTCGACGTTCGCTTGCAAGGACGCGCTTTGCGACGGAGGTGCTGTTCTATGTTGTTTTCGTGTTCGATCATTCTTTCTTCCAAGGTTGGTCGCGGGTCGTACCGAACACTGAAATAATTGAAACGAGTTTATGAAACGAAAAAAGTTCTTCGGGTACGACATGCAATTTCTTTCGAGCACCGCCTTCGGCCAAAATGGCTTCGCTATTTGGGAAATACTTTATCATGTTGCAAATTGAAAAAAAAAAAGAAAACCTCTAAGAGCTCCATTTTGCAGAAAACGGGTGTTTCTAACCGACAATAGGAAAGCTGTGCTACCTGTGTTTCTAGGTTACTATTATAGATGAAGCTCTCCATGGTAGTTTGCTTTTCTGTACACCGTGTGTTTATCATACTTTCAAAGCGAAGCAGTTGCAGCGTGTAATATTTGCAATTTGTTACCATAATTTTTACCGCGGTAGTTATCGCTGTCATTGTCGAGGACGTTTAACCCTTTGAAGTGTCCATAAAAATTATCTTGCTTTTCAAAACAAAGTCCGTGTTTCGTTTATGGGGTATTCGAATTATAATAGAATATTGACAAGAAGCTTGTACTGCAATTTTCGCAGCGCATACCGCGACTGTGAATTTTGAGTTCGTGTTCCAAACCTTTTTCTCCTAAATAATACAGTGGGGTGGAACGCTAAGAATGGCAACAGTAATTCGACACTAATTTGGCAACACTAATTAAGTTCAGCTCTGTCCAACAGTGCTGAATCATTAGTGCCGAGAACGTTGCATGCACGATATGTGAACGGTAAGCTGAGAGGTCGAGTCTGCCAGCAGAACAGCGATGCCAGGCTATTTTTTTATTTGAAGGGTCTGCTTGGAGGAGTTCAGCCTGCAAGCAGACCCTGCCTATAATGCGGTTCCACATAATAATCTTCAAAATATAGCCGGAACGTTGTTCCAGGCACGCGTACATGGAACACTGCACTACATACAACTAAGTGAACTGCAACGCTGTTCCACATATATTATAGACCTGTGAATCTGGGACACGGATTCTTTTATTTAAGTGAAACTAAAGAAAAAATCCACTTAAGTTCCAGTTACTAACAGGAGCCTATGTAAAACAAGATTAATAGTGGTATACGTGTGCATATGTTTCGAAAAGGCAGCGAAGTCCTATGCCCATATGCGGCGGAGGACCCAAGTGGTTTTGGCGGTTTAAAGCAGATATCGAACCATCTTCAGCACGCGACATCCTCGAAAACTTTCAGTTATACATAAAAAAAAACCTAAACAGGTTAGGCTTGAACAGGGACTGCTCATCAGGTTTTAACAGCTCAAGAAGGAGCACAGGAAAACTGTAGCGTTATTATTCTTTTTTTTTTTTGCTCAGCTCTACCGTAGGCGCCGTTTCCTGACTTCAGGGTCGCAGTGGTCGGCGTAACCGTTGTCTAGGTAGCACAGCGAAACGCCACCCCGGGAAGTAGGCTGCCATTGGAAGATACCGGAGGGGGGATGGATGGATGGATGATAGGAGCGTCCCCTTTAAAACGGGGCGGTGGCAGTTGCCACCCTGGTGAGCGCGCGGAAGCCTCTTTATTTGCACGTTGTTGTGAAGGATGTTGGTCACTGAGCGTATACACTCACATTAAGCGGTTCCGCTAAGTTTTTCCAACGGTAAAAGAGAACTACAGAGCCTTCACTTGCGCAGCATTTTGTTTTTCACCACCGAGCGGTAGTCGGCCACTCCGTTCTTCACCATCCAGGCATGTCTGACAGCATTTAATTTCTCTCCATCGCTCGACAACAGTGTCGTATAGCGGGGGACCGTATACTGTACACCGCCACCAGCTCGGCACGAAACATCTCGGGATAGCGTCCGTATATGACGCACTCAGCAAGCTGATACATGACTGACTGACTGACATGTTGCTGAGAGGAAGAAGGAAAAGGAAAGTGCACGGGCCTGCCTACTGGCTCAAGCCGAGCCACGCTCGCTGCCGCGTGCTGAAAGTACTAGGGAGCCTTGGACTCAGTGGAGCCTTGGACTAGGGCACCAACCCTGTGAATGGAGACGGAAGACGCCATCGGAAGATGGAAGACGCAGTCTGAAGCCGCGATCTATTTTCTAGAGCTCAATAAATGTTTTTTTTCCGATCCGATCCGACCTTGGGATTGCGTCCCTTCAAATACCGAAAGCGAATTACTGAACGCGTTCCGACCTTCACGATGGACGCTACCATTTTTGTTGCGATGCCCTATAGCGGTGTTGCGCGGTAATAAACACAATATATTTTTTTCTACTTTGCTAAAACTAGAGAGGAATGCGCTTGTCGTCGCGCGAGAAATTAAGCTCGAAAGTGAAGGCGCCCACTTCCTCCGCGCCGCTGGATCGAGCTTTCCACCTCGTGCGTATAACAACGGTTCTGGCGGTATATAAAACACCGAGAAAAGGCGTCGATGCTGCGTTGATGGACGTTGGTTTAAAAGAAAGCAAAGTGCGACGCAATTTTCGTGAAAGGTGCGCCTTGTATGAAATGCGGCCGCCTTGCCGACGAGCCACTCGCGTTATGGACGTCCAAATTGGCCTTCAAACATCATGACAGATTACAAGCGCTGATACTCTCCGTAGTGGCCATCATAGGGATAGTTTGCTTTACATTAACAGCGCTAAATTGGCGCGGCTTCCCTGCTCCTTCCTTGCTAGAAATTAATAATAAGTCCGTAGCTTCAGTCTGCGCATGCACGTGCGGCGCGTGGCAATCAGGGAGTGTAAAACTTTCCAAAAAGCGGAACTGCGAATTTGCGCGCTTTAGTTCAGGTGTCGGCAGCTAAATAAAACAACTAATCAAAGTTATTTAAGGCGTCGGTGAGCAAGCATTCGCAGCTAGTAATACATTTTTTTTTCCTTATACGTTTATAGATATCTCGTGTTGCAGCGGTGGCCTATATGATTAGAGCACCGGCATCGCATACGCGCGAAGGCGCCGCGGGTCTGTCTCGAGCGCTGCCGGGTATATGCACTCTAAAGAAGAATACGCCCATATGGGAGTAAAAAAGGGAGTAAGCTGTCCTCTAGAGCTCTCCCTTTTATAAAAGGGAATGCGCTAGAGGAGAGTTTATTTCATTTTTACTCCTTTCTGTTTAGAGTGTACAAACCCGTGTTTGGGAATCTTTAACCCGCGGCCTGGTCATCGGCTTTCTTAGGGTCGGCGAAACGTTTGGAAACAAGATTATCGACTCCCCGGGCGCACCCCTAAAAAATAGTAAAAGGCTTTATTTTTTGGTATTGACGTTGTTTGCATGTGGCAGTTCGATGCACCGCTCCAGACTCATCGCCTCCCACAGGCGTACGCGGGGCCCTGCCGAGACGTTTTGCATGTGCCGGTCTCCTCCGGAGCATTGACTCCAGCTGAGAGATGACGAATACGCGCTGACCCGCAAGCTGTCGAAGTCGACGCAGAATCGAATCAGCTGCTGGCCGTGTAGCTTGCACGACTGCGCGTCAGCTGTCAAGGCGCTGTGATCCGCGACACTGCTGACGGCATATGCATAATGTATCTTCGGACATTTTCTGTCCGTATATGTAATATACGAAGTGCGCGGCTTCGGCAGTTATTTCGGCGACCTTTCCGCCATTATTTATGCCTGGGAAGAGTCGTGCACGGTTTGTCTTTATCGCGGCGCCTTCAGGCTTAATCAGTTCAGACGCCATCATCTCTGCATTTTCTGGTACACCATTGCTCGGAATAGGCTACACCGCAGCCCTCGATCACCCGCACCTTCCTCACACCTTGCACCGCGTTCATACAGAATGCGCCGTGCATGCATGCGTGGTGCTGGCGAAATATACAGAGCAAATCTGTACTCCTACACCTGGCCACCTGGCCTGCATGACGTGCTCGGCTCCTCTCTGGTGAAATGCTTGGGAAAACGAGCACACATCGCGGAGTCCAAGAGCACGTTAGCCATCTAAGCTTTTGGTTAAGGTACACCTTTGAGCAGTTAAAATCAAATCATCATCATCATCAGCTTTACACCTACCCGCGAGCATCGGTGTAACAATTACGCTTCAGAGGGGCCAGCAGGTGGCGCTCACCATAATCTGTACGAGAAGTTGTTTTTAGCGGATCCCTGAAACATTCCTCAAAGTTTTACAGCGACAGCTGTTAGGCGCCCGTCCCTGGCTTGCGCGTCGTAGTCGTCCGCCGTCGTCGGCGTAACCGGTTGGTGCGCTAGCACCCACCGGTTGCGCCGGTCAACCTGGGTCGCATAAGCCTACGGGTGGCTCTGTTTGGAACAGCCGCCTGCCAGCGCAGGGGTGCATCACGTGACCACTACACCAGTGCGCCACAAAATCCCCAAAACTAAACGCCTAAACAGCTATCGCTGAACCTCGCGTTACACAGTCGTAACCGTCCTGTGAGTTTTTCTGACTCAATCGCTTATGTGTTCATTTTATTTACGTGTGAAATAACCGACTTCGAATTTGGCATGGGAACGAATGACGATGTGCGTACATCTGTGTTTCCAAGTCGACGACCTGGGACTATCAGAGCAGCGACTTCATTCGCTGTTGTGTGTTACGATATAGCTCTATAGCTACTGCGACAGCTTCGGGAGCAATAAAAGAAGACAGGCAGGCATGGCCTGAAATCTCGTCCTGTGCTGTGAGCGATTTCACGCTACAGGGGCCTACTCCTGCAGCACTCGACTACATGAAGGGAGTGCCGCACTGAGTGTACACCCCGCTGTCTCGAAACTATAGCGCCAGAGGGACACCGGTGCCACGGCCAGTCTTTGGCACCGGCACCCCACGAATCGCGATACAATCGTAGGAACCTCTTTCATGCAGATACTTTAAAAAGCACCATGATACTCTTAAAAGCCCATAGACACATTTAAAAGCATGTGGATAGTTTTAGTTTCGGTAGATGTCCGCGGTTATCATATACGCGGTGAAGAAACGCAAGCTTCGCTTCGCTGCCGACTGATTTACGCAAGAGGAAGAGTGTGTTTTACCATACGCAATTTATGCGACCCGCGCGAATGCGTTTTTTTTTTTTTTGCATAGCGAAGCCAAGCGTAGAAGCGTATTAACAGCCTAAACTACTCAGCATGGCGGGTTTGTCACGAACCGAAGCTGATTCAGTGTAAGGGGCGTTTTATTTCATTGAATACGGTTTTCTTTTTTTTTTTCAGCGATGATGCATTTTCTTCACGGCGCGGGCCTTATCTGGCAAGGCGGTGCCTAGTTCCAGCATAACTGTGGATATATCGATACCTTTTACAGGACACCGACTGCGCATGCGCAGTGGAAGGGGCGGGGCCAGTGCGTGTGCGCAACCGGCGCCCAGAAAACGTTTCCATTAACTCGTGCATTACAAAGATGTTCTCACTAAATTTCTAATTATTATGTTATCTGCATTCGACGAAATGAAGCGCCTTGCATGCGTGTTATTAGACGAAGTAGCAATGAGATCCACTATGCTCAAGCTCGACTGATTGGCAAGCGCCACTACGAATGCCGCTTTTGTAAATCCTTTTTGTTTGTTCCTAGCCTCCACCTCCTTCATTGACCATGCGTGTAGATGTAGTGAGCGCAGTTAAATGTGAGTGATTCGCTGCAAGTGCTTGCCATTCGGAAGTGTTCAGAAGTCGCGCTCTCACTTCGAGCCAATAATGTTTAGCGATTTTTTAGCTGCGTGGATGGGCGAAGCCACTGTGGGCTGTGAATAAGAGCGTTTAGTAGTCCTACCGTCTAATGCACTCGTGTCACCGCCAGTATGCTAAAAGCATATCTGAATTGCTTTCTATCCACTTAATCGAGCCAATACCAGTGAAATAAGGTTAAAAAAGAGAAAAATTTGGACGGCGCTTAGCCTACCCTTAAGAGTACAATGCGATAGCATTAGGTATCGCTCCCGCGCAAGTGCTCCTTAAGCTGAGTTGAGGTTGAGTCGAGGTTGTTGAAAGCTACAGGTGGGATTAGCCTTGCGGCAAATGCCCCACCGTTGCGACACTTGAATGTTAAATAAGGCCCACAAACCAGGCATATATCTGAGACCTGAATGATCTGGATCTCTATACACACAATCACCCATAATAGTCAATAGTCAACTCCTGCTGTCACTATCCAGAGTCCAGATCCGAGTCCTGGAGGAACTTTAAAATAAGGCGTGAAGCCTCCTTTCTACATGACTGGCCTCTCACAATGCTCCTTCTTTTTCCCCTAGGTTCTGCCTACGCGACCATATATATGCGGAACTGGTCATTCTATTCTTTACTGTTCTCTTTTCGGCCCAAGTCCTTGAATGTAATACGATGTAAGTGAATAATTATTAATCGCAACCGGCCACGGGAGTGCAGGGTGGCACCTGCCGCGGTGGACAGGTTGCCATGACGTCACAATGTCGTCACGTCACCTCTTTCGACCAATCACCATGGCGCACCGTGGCAGGTGAGCCACCTGCTTTTTGGCGTCACGGACGGACGGACGGACGAACGCCGGCTTTTCATCGGTACGTGAACCTCTAATTACATCGTATTAAAACTATTCTCTATACTAAATTATCGTTTTCAGCAAGGCCTGCGCCCCGCTGAGCGCAGAAGCGTACACAACCGATGGCTGCTGCTGCTCGTCGGCGCCCCCGCTCGCGCTGCAGGCACGGCGGCGCGCACGGCGGTCCCGTTCAGCGGGAGCTGACGCCTCGCGGCTGTCCGATTGCGCCCCTTCTTCTCCCAGCCGAGCGAGGAGAGGAGGAGGAGGAGGAGAGGAAGGCTGGATTTACGAGCCGCCGCCGGCGCCTGGCTGCCTGCTGGCGCGCGTCCAGCAGACCCCTCGCCGTCCAACGCGGCCGGCGCTGGGCCCGGCGCTGCGCTGCGCTGCTGGGCCAGCGTTAAACGCGCCGCCGCGCGACTGCGTGCGCGCGTGATGCGTGCTGCGCAAGCGGGACTCGCCTTCGCCGCTGGCTGCGTGCCGCTAACCACCCTCTCTCTCTCCGCCGCCACCCTTGGGCGCGCGTGACCTATGGGGCGCCATTGAGGAACCCACGTTGGCCACGCCGAACGAGACACCGCTAGACTAGGCTAGTTGCGGCCTGCCTTTGTGCGGCATCGGGTGCAAACCGTAACCTGCAGCAAACGTTTATGGCAGGAGTGTAAGCAGAACGACTTCGGAACACTGGCCAGTCATGAAAAGGAGTTCTTTAAGGAGATCGGCTTCGACCTCTTGCAGTGGTTCAGCTTGAGATATATGCAGACGCATTTACGTATGTTATGACGAAGTGGCAGAAGTGCTGTTAGTTACGAAGCTCTGCTTTAAACATCGGTCCATTCCTGCATTGTTTTTATTTATTTTTTCGATCTGTCATTTTTCAAGGCTCCTTTGCGTCAGACTGGTTTCTTGCGCTTGAGAGCAAATAAGAATTTCGGCTTTATATGCGCGAGAATAGGGGCACACGTCCTCGACTTACAGGCTCTGAAGAAACTTCGTGCCGACGTGCAGCTCGCAGCCTAAAAAAATAATAAACAACGATGATAGTGTCGAAAAAGGCACTGCAATAGTGCATCTGTCTTGTAAGTGAAATCGCCGATGTGTGACACGAGGCTCCCTCAACAGCCATGATGATACATCGTGTGGGTACGACACCCGGACGCTGTGGCGGCCGCATTTTGATAGAGGCAAAAAAAAAAGAAAGTATCGAACTTGTCTCTTTTGCAACAAAGGTGCCCACTACCAGGCTCACCTCAGCAACTATAGATGTCATGTCACATTAATGGTGACGTGATTCGCGCAGTTGGTGCCCACTGGAGGTTACAGCCGTTGGGCCATTGCTTTCTGCGACGGTGACGGCTATCTACCTTGGCGTCGCCATATTGCTCGCTGAACTTCTGTGTCCACCTGGCGTACCACTTCCCCTGTGCGCGCACCAGGTGTGCACAAATTCTCAACAATCCAGCAAGCAATATCGCGATGCCCAGGCTGGAAAGGTCCACGAGGCAAAGCAGATAGCATGGCCATGAATGACACAGGGCAATGGATTGGACAGGTTTTTGCCCTGCAGTCGACTTTGCAGGTGTTGACGGTGTGAACGATTACGGCAAAACCAATACTTTATATCAGCCTTACTACGCGCACTGCAGGGCAAATGCCTCTTCTATGTCTCTCCAATTAACCCGGCCCTGTGTCAGCTGAAGCAACCCTAGTACCGCAATCTTCCTAAGCTCATTCTCGTTCGCCCACTAACTTCCGCCGCTCATTGCTACACTTGCCTTCACTTGGAATCCATTCGGTAACAAGGCAAAGTGGGCGCCTTTTACTCTGACATCACAAGGTCATGAGAACCAATGAGCACAGTTACAGTGCAGCACGCTATATATACTCTAAACACAAAACACCATAAAAGGGAGTAAAATAGGAGCCGTCCTCTAGTACGTTAATAGGGGCAGGGTATGCTGCATGTGCCCTGAGGTAGACTTGCCTCACTAAAATTCGGAATACTTACAGATGGCAACGGAAAAGTTTCCCTCTTCAAAACATGCGATGCTCTTGCAGTTGCGAAGATCTTAACCGACGTTTCAAGACCTCAAGACCTCCAGGGCCACGTTTAAAGACTCCTTCCATTACAAATTGCTTCAAGTTACTATGCTTTTAGATCGGAATATGCCTCTGTTGCCAACAGTATAAGCATTTCGAATATTTAGTGAGCAGCAGCAGTAGGCGGCAAAGAGTTAGGTTGGCGGATGGGATTAGGATATTTGTGGCGGCAAGGTGGCCGCAGCTGGTACAGGACCGGGTTAATTGGGAGACATGGGAGAGGCGTTTGCCCTGCAGTGGGCGTAGTCAGGCTGATGAGGACGACGGTACCTATAGTGATTGATCGAAATCTACCCCGTAACTTTCACAGCATACCCTACCTCTAAAAAGGCAGTGCCCTAGAGGGATGCTTGCTCCCTTTTTACACCATTGTAGGGCAATTCATGTTTACAGTGTAGATCAACCCTTGAGTCACGAGCCATCACAGCTGTCACGTGACCTCGAGCAGCGTGCTAGTGCAGTTGCAACGATGGTGAGGTCGCTTTCCATCTTCGTGAACTGCATGCATGGATACCTCCGACCTGTCAAAGACCGCCTTCGGGCAACTACGGGACGCGAATGCTGTTGGTATACGTATATATAGTAACTCCGGCAGCGCGTATGGTTGCTGCGCCTTCTTCCACGGCAGAATCTAGGCAGAATACAAAGCCAGTGACATCTACTGGTGAAATGCAAAAACGTCCGAGTGCTGTGCGATGTCAGCGCTGAGTGGATGGCGCCGAACCAGGATGGGATGCCCCGATTGCCCTGCTGGCTCCAACGTGGATCTATATACTTCACCTCACCCGGCCCTGGAAGCCTCGGCGCCCGCTGCACCTTTGCCATCGGCATCCAGAAATACGCGTACGAATACTGGACGGCCCAGTGGCGACGCCAAGATTTTAAAAGCTCAGTTGGACTCAGTTACGGTGTCTGGCACTCTGGAGTCTGGCATGTTCACCTAACCCTCCCACTCTGCCCCCGGAGGCCTCCGGACATCCTTATTTATAAAGGTTAATGAATGAATGAATTAATGAAAGAAAGCGCACGCCAAATATCATCAGGTGGTCGAAATAATTCCGGATCCTTCCACTTCACGCAACGCCTGTATAGACCTGGCATTCACAACAGAATACTTTGTGCAAGGATTCACCCACATCATTAGCCACTTCGCAGACCATAACGCAGTGAAAGTATAGAATTGAAATAAATATACGATAACATGTGCACAGGCATTGTGGTGTCTTATTGCTGCTACGCATCGATGCTGCAGAGATGACACGTAAATAGCAGCTACCAACGACCATCAACGGTACCGCAGATTTCAGCTGTAGCTAAACGGTTAAACTCGCGTCACTCAATAATCAACATCAAAGTTAAGAAAGGTTAAGCATCGTTGAAGGAGGAGAACTTCATTAAATTACTGCCGTTATGAGAGACCATATGCCCAAGATTTTTGCCGTGTGTTTTTAATATTGGCTATACAGTCGAACCTCGTTATAACGAAACGATTTATGATAAAATAATGGGTATAACGAATGAATGACGATTCCCCTTGGAAGATCGGTCTAGCACGGGCTATAACGAAGTTACGGCTATAACGAAGTAATCACCAGCCGCCTTCAACTTCGTTATAACGAGGTTCGACTTCAGTAGTTGTAGCGCTTGTTTCACGCGTTTACCTAAAATTAGCTCTCTACTCGAATCCGCACACTTCTGACGGTTGTTTGGTAATGTTTCGCCTCCATCAAAAATGCGGCCGCCGCGACCAGGATTCGATCCATCTACCTTCGAATCAGCAGCCGAACGTCAAATTTAAAACCACCGCGGCGGATGCTTGGAAACTGAGATAGGCTACTTATGGAAGAAGTATAGACTGCAGCATCAGCCCATGTAATAGAAATGTATGCGCGACGTTTTCAACTGTGCTATATAGCATCGCAACGCCACCACTATATTAGGCTACACGGACCGTGATTTTGCGGTGCAGTACTACAAGTATCAAATCTTACAGCGCAGTATACAATTCAAGAACGAAGCGGCGAATGCCTATTAAATGAAGTCCTTCAAACAATCGCATTGGCCTATGCTCATGCCGACGCAGCCAACCCATCGTATGTATACCTGTTAGCGCCGACGCCGTTAATTCGCTGCACCGTTTCTTTTGAGGCAAGTTTGCTGCGTCGTTGAGTTTTCGACTATTCGTTGGCATCATCGTATATTGCAGCTAAGTCAGTAGATACTAAGAGGACATTCTATTTTGGTTGTTTTTATAAAGGAGCGGTGCTGCTTCAGTTGAACTCTTCAGGGGAGCAGCGGGCTGCTCAAGACTATGATCACAGCGTATGCGTGGCAAAGCGTTCAGACTCCATAACATCGCCCACGAGGCGCTAAAAACTGAACTTTCCACCGCAGGTGCGGTTATAAAAGTGCAGTTTTGTACTTATGGATTCGGCGAGGTCAGGAAGTCGGAGCATGCAAAATGCATGACAGGTTAGTGGTCAATTGGACACATCGGCCCTGCGGTGGGCGTATAACCGTGCTGATGATGATAAGTGACGTGTATACGCACGGCACGCTGATGGCGTGGAAACGAGATAACTGAGATAACAATGATAACTGAGCACTCATGGCGCTCAGTTATCACGGCTTGGAAGGATTCATTTAGTTTTCCTTGAAATATAACGCGAATTTCACTTCGCTTGTGCCCTCGAGTCACCTGGCTGTTCTCGCTTCACTGAGCAAGTTAAGTCAAATTAGCCTCGCTGGGGAATATAGTTAGTCCGCCTGGCCTGACCAGTGAATTCGTCGCTCGCGTCACTTATGCACAATAAAAGCCAAGTCCTGAGATACATGTGTTAGGTTTTATGACGCATAAACGACTAAAGCTATCATGCAAGTCTGAAAAGAGACCCGCAAGGTAGAAGAAAAAAAGATGGTAATACGGCGATGACCTCTCGACCTTACTGCCCGTCGCGGCGTTTTTGCCTTTCAAGCGAGAGGCATGGTTCTGTATATAAGAAGGTGAACTAGTCAACAATTTCCCACGTCGATGAATCGCCCTTTTTCATGTATGTGGCGCAGTTTTTCGTCTAAGAACAGTATACTGACTGCGTTGCCCGAGCAACTTCCGGAGGTGTAAAGCCAAAGTAGCCCGAAGAGAATGAGGCGTACGGCGGCTGCGCAGTAACGTTGGCACATCCCCACCTCAGGCTGAATGTCGAATCCATATCAAACGTAGAGACTGGAGCGGCCCGCATATCTCGGCACCATGAGAGAGATGGTTCACTCACGCTTCACAAATTATTTTTCTTCTGCGGCTACTAACTGACCCCCTCATGGGGCTTACGCCCACTCCCACTCACAACGGCTCGATCACGGTTTGCGTGTTGTCGGCTCGTTAAAATTACACACACGAAAAACGCCTTAGAGGACAAACGGGACAAATGAGTTACACTCGTGACTGTGAATCGGTCGAAATGAGGACACCTATGGTCATATAATCCAGCCGGTCCTAAAGCTGTCCGTAAACTGTCTGCGCCCGGTGCACGCCGCGTGCATGTTGCTTCAGCTGAGCTATCGCTCAACTGACGCAACCCATCTCCACGAAATCTCCTGGACGGCGTACATGATTCAGCCCACGGTGCCGCTTCGCGGCCTCTTTCCGCCGCTCCATCGGGTCATCCAGGTCTTCCTCCGGCAGGCAAGTGCGCTGTCAGCCACGCAGACCCGCGGCACCGAAAAGGATGACGACGGGCCGGCACCTTCGCCTCGGCGCGCAAGCGGCAGCAGGCGATGCTATCCGACGCCATACACCGGCGGCCAGGAGGAACAAGGGATACCATTGTGCCTCGCTGCTGGCCGAGGCGGGAAGAGGGGGGAACAGGCGGCGCGAGGTCGATCTCTAGCGGCGGCCCGGAGAAGCTGGTCAACCGGCAATGATGGTCTTACGGGGCGTGCGAGGAGGCGCCGCGAAAGACCGCGCAGGCGCCAGAGTGGCCGGGACTCGCGCTCTTTGTGTATACGCAAAGGAGGCCGCGCTCCGTCGCGGGTCTTTCGTGTATACACTACTACACAGTACGCACGCGCATGTAGCGTGGCCCGAGTGAAGGGGCGCAGACGGCCTCGGCTTTTACCCGCCAGCTAGCCCCATAATACGTTTTATTTACGACACCTCCGAAGGCAAGGGTAGAAATTAGGCCTGGGTAACTTACACGCCGAGGTACTGCTGCTGCTCCTATAGCTCTTCTGGTGGTGGCGCTGCTGCTGTGGCCAGGGGGGGGGGGGATCGAGCTTTTCACGCTCTGCACAAAAGGCGTTCTTGTTCAGTCCTGCGTTGCTGCAAGCGGTGAGCTGCAATGCCTGGTGTGAACCTCCGTACAAACTATGGGCTGCGGAGAATTCTAAATGAAACGAGTGATTCTTATTATACGTCTGTTTCGTCGCGATGAATGGAAATTGAATGGCATTTAGATAGTTACTAAATCGCTATTGAAAGAACTAGAAAGAAGAATGGCAGGACTTTCTTTTTTTTTTCGGGAGCTGTATGCGATGAAGAAGACGAACAGCTAGGGAGGGAAGTGGGAAAGAACGCGGACAAATAAATCAAGCGTGAGCACAAGAAATGGAAGGCCGTACAGCAACAATGCAGTTAAATGCGAGATAGCTTGCCACTGCTAGGAAGAACTGAAGTCATGTTCGCCCTCTAGTGGTCATGTTGATTGTAATGATGGTGATAGCGATTATGGCACCAAGTGCTACGCTACGGCACTTTGGCAACAGAAAGAAAAACAGCTCAGTATAATCCCAACGTAGACTTGCATGTTGGGATAAGTAACTGACCGCAGTTACAGAGGAGGAGGAGCAGTGAGCAGTTGCTTTGGAGATGGTTTCCCGTAAGCTTTCGTGTGCAATTACGGACTACCAGGCTGCACGCCCGAAATATATAACAAAGGAAGGATTGGAAACATGCACGCAAGAAGAATACTCCGAAGTAGAGAAGACAAAACTTTAAGTACATAGTGACAGGGACCCCAGGATATTCTTCGGGTGTTGAAAACGTTATTAGAGCCGTCATTAAGCTATAAGATTACTCCAAAATTTGAGATTAACAATTGGTACTCGAGAATGAAGTGGTACTCGACAGTGAATCCCTGGCAATGAAATGTGGACGGCCGATTTTCTCTGGCAGCGACACACTTACCAATCCCCGACCGAGAGAGGAAGAATTTATGGTTGTCGACGGCTCGGTGTGCGCACTGAGCCTCGATGCATTCATTCATCTTACTTCGCAATTCGTCTCCGAATCTTTGGGAAGCAATGAGGACGAGCGTTGTGTACGCCGCTGGCCATCGGGAAACGCGCTTGTCTTGCCCTCCGGCCACCGCAGTATCACATTCATGGCGTTTATCTCTGACACCGCTAGGCGGAGCTTCGGTGTATGAACTCTGTGAAAACGTTTTTTTGTTTTTTATGAGATCCTTCCATAGAGCGAGGAGGGTGTCGAAACGCCTCCTCTCTGGGCTGTTGCAAACCGGTTCCACCTCCTCTCCACCGCGGCCTCTGTGCTATTTCGCAAACTCGTATACCCCTTCATCTCAAAAAAGGAAGGGGTCCAATTGTGGTCGATGAACGACGCTCTGGGACGGCGCCCATTGGTGGGGAGACCGAGGAGTCGAACGCGAGGAAGAACCCGAGCTGACGAGGAATGCCGCACAGGGACGGGGGAGCAGAGGAGCGGGGGACACCGCTTGAGGAGGACGACACAGCCTCGCCTCCGACGAGGCGGCTGTCCACCGAGCGAAGATCGGTCGCGAGTCCTGCCCGCCACCGAACACAGCTCGCGTAGCCGTGTCAACCTTCATCATCTGCGCTGTCACGCGTCATCTCTAAGCACCGGATAGCTGCAGTGGCGTCCATGGAGACGTCGCCTCAAGACCTCCGGGTGAACGGGGGGACATCCAGTTCCTCATTAAATTTGCTTATCGGCCCTATTTCGTGCGCCACACCTGGTCTCCACCCAGCAGAGAGCCCTACAGCGCGGTGCATCACATCGCCAACACAGAAGAGAGCTCACTTTATTCCAAATAATGTTCTCATTTCATACCTAGGTCTTACGTGAAAAAATACATGTGAATACAGGCAGAAAGATGCGTGCACCTTCGAACCAATTCGCTTCCGCCATAAAGCTAACTCCGTGTCATAGTAAATCTGTGCGATTCACTCCCACAGTTTCCCGTGAGTTTCTGACCGGAAGTGAACGAGCCTTGCTGTGTCATGCACATCAGTGAATATGCAATGTAATGAATATGAATACCAGCTAGCCCGTTAGAAAGCCTTACTAAAGCACTGTTAATCTGTCTCACCCGCCAAAACTGTACCAGCTGCTTTCTTGGTCGATAGAGGGAATCCTGAGGCATGTCACTCCACAGCTGAAAACCCATACCGCTGCACTAATACAGCACAGTCGCGCTTCAAGTTGTGGGCTGACGATGAGGTGTGAGTGACAGTCCAGGCGGAATCAAGCGGGTCTTCGTTCGACTACCTCTAATCGACACCTCGTCGATAGGCCGAGTCCACCTCGTTGATTGGCCGGTTCGATCAGTGCTCGATCCTCCTCGCTCAATAGAACACTGAGTTGTGACGATACTAACATTGCTTGATGGCGCAATGACAGGAGCACGGCCCCAGCCGGTGTGTGTGTGTGTGTGGGGGGGGGGGGGGGGGGCGTGTATGAATAGAGAGGAAGAAAGCCGCGGCACGACAGAAACATTGACAATTGCGATTTCTAATTGCGCATACTATACGTCCCCTAAAGGTGACACCCACGACGGACCGATGCGCAGGTCTCGAGGACGAGCCGCCCATCACGTGGCTTGACGTCATGGATTCAGACCGAACAACTAGCATCCAATCAAGGACGACGTGGAAGTGAAAAGGACAGTCTTGTTCACCTTGGGATCTGCCGTTTTCACCCGTCCTGTGAATGTCTTCAGTATACGCGGACGGTCCCCTCAATTGACGTCGCGAGTTCGTACGCGACCTCATCCGTGTTGTGAATCCGCCTTCACGGGGAGAAATTCTCGTGAGAGGTGCTTGTTCGGCTGTGAGACATATAAACCGCTTCAGGGGCCGTTTAAAACTTTGGCCACCGACAATTAAGCAATCGCGACCACCTTCCCATAGCACGTCGGGTATCGCGCGCTCTGGCAAGCATCTGTCTGTATCATGTCCCGTCGGTTGAGCAATTTGAAAGATGGATGGTTGGATGAGTAAGCGGATCTTGCACCGGTTTAGTTTCTTTGCTCTGGCCCCGCCTTTCGTTTTTATTTTTTCCTCACTGCTAGCTCAGTTCTGCATGCAGTTATGGAAGGGTTGGGATATGCGTTTGGAGGGGGAGACGGGGGCCGCACGAGGTTACGACCCTTTGCACCAGCACACACTCAGCGCACACTCACTGAGTTCATTTTCGCGAATACTTCCATTGAGGGCTCTCTGCAGGGCGCCGCCATATTGCTCGCTGAGATAGCGCGGTGGGAGCGACAGCGTAACCGGTTTTCAACATCTCAGAAAGGGGCGCTTCGACATCCTCCTCACCGGATGGAAAGGTCTACGCATCACTGAATCAATGATTCCTAGAAACTGTAGGTTAGCAAAGCCAAAAGCCAAATATCACGCATCGGCCTGCTGCAAAGCAACAACGCAATTAGCGATCGCGTTGCGGGCACGTTTAAATGTGACGGCTCACACCGATGATACTTTAAAACCCTTTTATAATAATAATAATAATAATAATAATAATAATAATAATAATAATAATAATAATAATAATAATAATAATTGTTTTTTTGGGGGAAAGGAAATGGCGCAGTATCTGTCTCGTATATCGTTGGACACCTGAACCGCGCCGTAAGGGAAGGGATAAAGGAGGGAGTGAAAGAAGAAAGGAAGAAAGAGGTGCCGTAGTGGAGGGCTCCGGAATAATTTCGACCACCTGGGGATCTTTAACGTGCACTGACATCGCACAGCACACGGGCGCCTTAGCGTTTTTCCTCCATAAAAACGCAGCCGCCGCGGTCGGGTTCGAACCCGACCGCGGCGGCTGCGTTTTTGTCACAACAGACTTCTGGGCGCCAGCTAGGGCAGTGTTCTTGCAGATAAGTCAACTTTCTGAGCATGCATGCGTGATAGGATGAAACAAGAGTTTATCGTTAAGCAAGAGGAAAGAAACGGCGCTCAAGCAGCAAGCGTGGGAGTGAACTGTCGACCCTGTCACAGCTCTCGGGCCCGTAAGGCAACACTTCCTCGTTATAAAAGCGCGAGACGAGGAAAGTCCGAAACTTTCCGCAGCCTGCGCGAGAACCACCGATACGCGGACAGCTCCGAAAACTTTTTACGAGCGCATGGCCGTAAAAGCCCTGCGCGCCGAAAAGAAAAACAGAATTACAGCGTCGTATATCAAGTGACGTGAGCAGATGAATGGGCTCCTTGCGCGGCTGCCAGCGAAAAGTCCTTCTCGAGGAATGAAGCGCCTTTTAATTCAGCGAGTGGAGCTGGGATTCTTTTTCCTGGGCTTTTCTAGATCTTTTTCTTGTTTTTTTTTGCTCTCGTCTATTTCCCCGCTCGATGATAAGGATGGGATAAGTGGTTTTCGCAGTTTTAATAAATATACTGGAAGAATTCGTTTAGTCTTTATAAAGCAGAAGCCTCGCTCATTCATTCGACGGCCGTGAGCCAGGCCCCCAACTCTCCCTCTCTTTATATATATATATATATATATATATATATATATATATATATATATATATATATATATATATATATATATATATATATATATATATATATATATATATTCCAGCGAAAAGGGAAATCTTGGCACGGTCAGTAGTAGTATAAACGTAGACCAGTGTTTGAAACGATTTAATGATGTTTCGACCGTAGAACGGCCTTCGTCAGTGGACTGACACACGCTTAAAAACGTATCAAGGTTTTACTGACGTTTCGACTAGAGACCAGTCTTCTTCACTCCGAAGAAGATTGGTCCCCAGTCGAAACGTCTGTAAAACCTTGATAAGTTTTTGAAGCGTGTGTCAGCCTACTTTACAAGTATATAACTTCTGGTTCATAGTGCCTTCCTCGCAACAGTTATATATATATATATATATATATATATATATATATATATATATATATATATATATATATATATATATATATATATATATATATATATATATATATATATATATATATATATACGCGGCAAAGCGTTTTTTGAGATCAGACAAATGATTGAACAGCCATTTCAGGATGCGACAAAACGGGCACAGGCAGCGCGCTGGATTGCGGGAGGCTACCTCAAGGAGGGGGAAAAAAAAACGAGGAAAGCGGGCCACCAAAACCGGAACCCGTGCCGCACTCAAAACTTGGTAGCTACAAGATACGCAATCTCTTGACGCGACAGCGCAACAATTTGCATGCTTGCTTAGGCACTTGTCGCGCTCGCGTGTCGCCGTGCTCCCGCGTCTTTACAGATTGCACATCGTAACGATCAAGTTTTCAGCACGGCGTGCTTTTATTTTGGTTAAGTTTAGACTGCCCCCCCCCCCCCCTCTCCGTTTATGCATAAATATAGTAAGTTAGGTGGCGCCCACGACCAGCCACCAGTGATCAGACACACCCGCCATGCGTATGGTATATAGTGCTCTAATCATATGACCCCGATCTCGCTCTTAGATTCTCGCGGAGGGCAAAACAATTATTAGAAAACTCAAAATTGGCTATGTCACCGAGAAATCCGAGAAGCATCGAATACCCAAGAAAATTTACGCGATGCTTCAAGTTAAGCCGCTTCCAAAAAATATGAACCCCACGAGACACGAAGCTAGAAGACTGGCTAGAGCTAAAGCTCTCCATAAATATTACGGTGGCCAAAGGGAGGTAACCTACGTGGACGCGGCCAAGCATGAGGAGAGGAAGCGCCGCGTGATAGCCGCTGTAAACCAGGACGACGAAACAACAGCTGCCACTGTCCTCACAAACAACATCCAGGAAGCAGAAGAGGCAGTAGTCGCCCTGGCGATAACCAACACACAATGTAGAGTCATAATGAGTGACTCGAAAAGTGCTGTAAGGAACTTTGCACAAGGAAAAATACCCAAAATTGCACACCAAATCCTCGACAGGGCAAAAGATATTCAAATTCGCCAGATTAAATTGATCTGGGTCCCCGCACACTCCTTTCATCCAGGGAATGAAATGGCTCATGAAAAAGCTCGAGGTCTCATTAACCGGGCCATGAGCTCTCATCCCTGGGAGATAGCTGAGGAGCGCATGACTACATACCAGGAGATCACAAACTATTACAAAGAACAGAGATTAATATACCCGGCCCCGCGTAAATCACTGAATAAACAGAAACAGGTTGTTTGGAGGCAACTTCAAACAGGCACATTCCCTAGCCCACACAGAAGAACCCTAATGTACCCCGGTAACTTTAAACCACAGTGCCCCATGTGTAAGGATCCAAAAGGGAACCTTGCACATATGATGTGCGGATGCCCCAGGCTTAGGCCTAGGCCAGAATGGCATATCAGCAACAAAGAACAGTGGGAGACTGCGGTAACCAGCTCGGAACCTGAAGGTCAGAGGCTGGTGGTGGATTGGGCACTGGAGGTCGCCTGCAGGCACGAAGCCGCGGCCATCGCCTGAAGCCTGGACCCAACACCGCATCCACGGCGGTGACAACGCAACCTTTTTGGTTCAATAAAGTTTTCAATGAAAACAAAAAATTGCATGCTTGCTTAGGCACTTGTCGCGCTCGCGTGTCGCCGTGCTCCCGCGTCTTTACAGATTGCACATCGTAACGATCAAGTTTTCAGCACGGCGTGCTTTAATTTTGGTTAAGTTTAAAGACTCCCCCCCCCCCCCCCTCCGTTTATGCATAAATATAGTAAGTTAGGTGGCGCCCACGACCAGCCACCAATGATCAGACACACCCGCCATGCGTATGGTATATAGTGCTCTAATCATATGACCCCTATGTCGCCCTTAGATTCTCGCGGAGGGCCGCGCCAAACCGCTGATAGAACTTCGTAAACACACTCGCGTTCATCTTCGAAACTGAAAGTGATTGTTCACCTTGACTTCCTGGAAACATTAAGAGTTGTGGTACTTAACTGGTACGAGCTTTGCCATGCAATATGGAGTGCAATCTTATAAAATTCACGGATTTTATGGGCTCCGAGGCAAGCTGACGTAGAGGGCTGTGGAATAATTTTGACCGCCTGCGGCTGTTATAACTATAGGGGTTGGACTTTTCGGCTTAAGCGAAAATCACCGATAAACATTCGTCGAATTAATTTTTTTGAAATTCGGTTTCAACCGAAAAAGGTCAGTATTTTCCGCATGCATGTAACAAATGGCTATTCAGCACCAGTTAAAGTAGGACTCGCAGCAGAAAACTAAGAAAGCGCTGAAAACAGAAACGTGGTGAGACAAAGGTATCTTGCAGATACCTTTGCAGATAGGAAAGCCGTTGCAGATAGGAAAGCTTGAGCTAAGCGCTACTGGCTAGCGTAGTGCCGTCTGCTCAGAATTGTCACCGACTTGAGGACGTCGCTTCGTAAAGTAGGTTTTGTTACACTACGCTACCTCTTCGAGCCTTCAGCGTGACCACCGTGGCCACCCCTGGTCACGTGGTTGGCCACGTGACCAGCCGCGGTTGGTCACGTGGTGCGGAGCAGCTGCTGGTGCCGGCGGCGCGGCGCTCCTGCGAAACCGAGCTGCAACAGCTGTGCGCATGCGCCGTGTCAAGTGGGACGAAGATAAGAAGGACCGCCCAGCGAAACGGAGCGGCGAAAGACTGACTTTGCAATTCGACTGAGCGAGTTCCGCTCGGCCAGCTGTAGCTATCGCGTCACTCCAGGTTTAACCAGAGCTAAACCACAGCCATTTTTTACAGTGCATGTATAAGGATACTGAAAACCTTTGGAACCGTAACAAGCAACCGTCAATGCGAAACGACTCATAAATGGCACGTAGGTGTCGTCTTCAGTAGCTCCATCGCTGCCTCAGCACGCATATCATAGGGTACGCGGCCATCTTGTTTAGCCCACAGTACAACCAGAATGTGACAATCAAGTTTTTAGAACTCAATTTCTACTTATGTTCTGACTCACGATGCAATAATTTAACTTCGGCATTTTTGCTCTTTGTTACGACAGTAAAACTTTCTTCAGCAAAGACAGCTTTTAAGTCCGTTCATTCATGTGGTGCGTACTTCTATACATGAGCGGTCGGCTAAAAAAAAAAAGAGCGATTAACGTAAAGTGCTTCACTTATGACCCCACAGGAACATCGTATATTTCACTGATAAAACCCGAAAATCTTTATATAGAAAATAACATTCGCCGAAAAAAAAAAACCGAAAGCGGCGTTCTTAAAGCACGGCAGCCTCCGTTTGAAGTTTTACAAACAACAGAGACCTGCAGGAACATTTTCCGCCTGATAAACCAGCATGAAAGGCACCCATTAGCTTTCGCGCTTCATGAACGGGATGGAAGTAATATACATCAAGTGTTTCAACACCACCGCCAGCTTCTTCCAAGTAATGAATTTTGGAAAGGAGACACAGAAAATCCCCCATGGCTTTTAGTTACGCCTACAATAGAGTTCTCTGTCGAGGGGATAATTAGGAAGCGTGGCGTGATTGTATTCGCTGCTCAGCAGTTAGCCCTTTACTAGATGCAGATGCGGTATTCCGGTTACATTCAGGTGTATACTGACGGTTCCAGTCTTCAAAATTCATCAGCGTCCGCATTTGTGATTCCGCACCTGAATGAGCGACGGGAATGTAAACTGGCTCACGCGACAGAATCAACGACTGCTGAGATTTACGCTATTTATTTGGCTCTACAGTTAATCTCCTCGGTGCGAGACCCGCGTATGTGGGTAAAATTTAGCGATTCCCAACCCGCACTGAAATCACTCGACAGCGCTAGTTCCATACCATGGAAAGCTAGACTGGTATACGCAGTTCTCAAACAATTTTCCAAGGCTACCAAAAGCAGAATATTACAGTTCTCCAGTGGATACCCGGACATTGCTTTATTCCTGGAAACACCGAGGCGGATGCAGCGGCTAAGGCAAGCACACTCCAATGCCCTCACTTCTGGCCTCCCGTTATCGAGAGGCGCATTGCGCCGTTTCTTGAAGTCCATGCGTAATCAAATTAAATGAAAGACGTGGTTTGAGCCAAACCATACAGGTTCTGATTTACATTTCATCGATGCGTTGGTGCCGTTTAATACTCCATTTTCTATCAGCAGAAGTTTAGAAACGCTCCTTCACCGCTTGCGTTTAGGAGAGGCCTACACGAAGCACTTTCTTCATAGAATTGGCGGCGCAGACAGCCCATGCATGGTGTGCGTGTGGCCAAGAAAATGAGGATGTGACTTACCTATTATTGGATTGCCGAGTGCACGACAACCTCTGGTCGCGATTGAAGAGAGACTTGAGCGCTCTTGATAAAAGACCCTTAAGTCTGAAAAAGCTCTTAGGCCTGTGGCCGACATGTGAACTGCAAAAGCGAGAACTTGTGGCGTTGATAGCATTCCTTGAGGACAGCGATATCCTTGGGAAGTACTAGTTTAGGAAAATTGCATTAGTCAATGTTAGAGCTCTTACCTGTCCGTCAGTTGGTGCTTCAATATCTTTGTCAATTGCTTTTGCTATGTTTGCTGCAAAGAAGCGTTTTTATTTTCTGTGTGTGAGTGCTTTAATAGCGTAGTTGTTTACTTTTGCTGCGTTTACTGCAAATAAACTTAATTTTTGTTCTTCTGTCCTTGTTTATTCATATCTCTTATGTATATTGTATTGTGTACGGTTCTGTTAACATTCACAGAGTTTATGTTCGCTCGTTAATATTACTCCTTCTGACGCTTGTACTTTTGTTTTATATGTTGTGTACTGTTGGTGCTTGTGTTATGTTATGTTGAACTGTATATATCGTCAGACCAAGCGGTTTCTATGAATTGGTGAAAAGGAATAGCCAGAGCCGCTATGCGGCACCATCATATCCTTTATTGTTCTGGTAAATAAAAAAAAAGTCTGCCGAATTTCTGAAAACTAAAAACCGAAAAGTCCAACCCCTGTTGTAACATACTCCGAAATCTCTCTACATGGCCTTTTTCGTATTACGGCGCCTGCATCGAAAGACGGCGGCAGGATCCAATCTTGCGCTAACCGGCTCAATACCGTAACCACTAAGCTATGCTGCGGTTAGTGAAGCAGCTGTCTCAAGAATTCCGAGACCACTCGGGAAGAGTAAGCCGACCCAACACGCATGAGCGTTCATACGCATGCATGGCTCCCAAGATTAGTATCTTTGCGTGCACATCCAGCAGCCATATGGGAAACCTCCGCGAGCCATCGAAAGCAACAGGTGATACATACAGGGTGTTTGACCTAAGAGTTTACAGAATTAAAAAAAAAAGCTTTTTGTGTTGAAAGAGCCCCTTTTTTTTTGTATACCATTGCCAGCGGGGTCGTACATCAGAATACAGCTAAGACGTACTAGCCAGCAGGCTGGTTAACTAATAATAGTTAACTTTTTAACTATGACCGTTAGGCTCCTTAATTATATTGAGCGGCGTGTAGCCGCTCGATAATTAACTAATATCCACACCGGTTTTTAAAATTTCGAAAACGCGGTTATCCTCGGCACTGTGGCCAAGCAAATTCTGGCTACATCGCACCTAAAAAAAGCAGTTTCGACCACCTGGGGATCTTTAACGTGCACTGACATCGCACAGCACACGGGCGCCTTTGCATTTCGCCTCCATCGAAACGCTGCCGCCGCGAAACGCAAAAGGCGCCCGTGTGCTGTGCGATGTCAGTGCACGTTAAAGATCCCCAGGTGGTCGAAACTGCTTTTTTTTTTTAGGTGCGATATAGCCAGAATTTGCTTGGCCACAGTGCCGAAATTATTCCGGAGCTCTCTAGTACGACACCTTTTTCTCACTTTATTCTTCCTTTATCCCTTCCCTTACGGCGCGGCTCAGGTGTCCGCCGATATGTGAGACAGATACTGCGCCATTTCCTCCCCCCCCCCCCCCCCAATAAAAACAATTTTCAATTTTTTTAGATGCTTGCAAGTTGCAAGCAAGGCAACCCCTCCAGTGCTCGTAACTCGTCGAAATAGCCAAAATTTGTTGGGCTACAGCGCCGTGCGTAATTGCGTTTTGAAATTCTAAAACTGATGTCGATATTACGGTGGGCTACAGGCCTCTCAATAATTAAGGAGCGAACTGTAGTAGTTAAAAAGATAAGTATTCAATATTAGTTCACCAACCTGCTAGTTAGCATGTCTTATCTGTATTCTGATGTCCTACACCGCTGAGAATGCTATGCCCAAAAAACGCACTTCTAACTCAAAAAGCCTATTTAAAAAAATTGCGGAAAGTCTTAGGTGAAGCACCCTGCATATCGAAAGCGATGGGCGGTACCTGAGAGCACACTTGTAAAAGGGCTAGTTTTCTCATTATGCACTAAAGTTACGCGGCCTAATGTACCTATACATACAACCCAGCAAATTTGATACCCGTTGCATTCATAATTATAGCATAAAATTTGGCGTTCTCTCCTTCCAGAAGGCCGTGCGCCACAAAACACGATCGATCGCACTCATCGCCGCCGCTCTACAAATCCGCACCGAAGGCAGCCTCCGCAGTCCCCGAACACGTCCCGAAGGAAACGGTCGCGCACTGCGGTCGTTTGTGGCGGCCTCCCGAGCCTGCCACGCGAAGCCTGCGCCGTCGCCACCACTGACGACGCGGCCGCCGCGGCGACCTTTCGGCGGCAGCGGCTTCCAGCGCTCTTGCAGCCAGCCACGGATGGCCGCAGCTGGCCGCGATCGGCTCACGCGAACGCTGCGTGCACCAGGCGTATACCTACGAGTGCTCTGTGCCGAACGAGCGAGCGCGCAGGAATTCTCATCGACTTGCTTTTACACACAATCACAAACCTCGAACAGAAAAAAAAAGAAAGATTTCCGCGGGACAGTTAAGCTCCATCTTGGAGGTATACACTAAATAAGATTCTGAGCTCTTCTTTTTGCCGCGGGAAATCGATATACCCGTCCTGAGCATTCTTAGAAACGTCGAGTTGTTGTCCTGTGCGGCCGATTTCCCTGTTAAATCAGATTAAACGTCCCGGCTCCTGCCTTTTCTTTTTTAAAAGCTGACCTCAGAGAGTAGGAGGAGTTAAACAACGTGTGAAGAGTTTTTCAGCCAGTCGAGTGGCGTCTCCGCTGTCGTTTTTGTTTCGTTTCTTAAGTTTCTGTATAAATGGTTTCAGTCGCAGACAACACAGACGCAAATTAGAATCAATATTAGCATTAGAATCACTTAGAATTTTTGAAAATTAGAATCAATACTAGTGAAGTGCGCAGCCTTATAAGGCCAGTCTATCGCACTCCAGGCATGCACTGAGGACTTATGCAACGTCACACTCTATTCTTCAGCCGCCAACGCCAGTTCTTCCCCGATGGAAGTTTGTACAGCTCAGCGACAACAAGCCAACAGATAATCGCCGGCCAACATCTGCTCATTCGGCATCGTTGCTTCGCCAGAAATTTGAGGAACAAGATGCTTGCCTGCCTGAAGGATCCATTGTTGTCTACGTAGACGCAAGCATACAAGACTGCAAAGCAACAACAGCTATCTACTGCCCGTGCAGACCAGCCCTGAATCAAACCTCTTGGTTTCAGCTTACGGAACCCCCTTCGTCCTTTTGTGCTGAGCTCGTTGCAGTTCAAGAAGCACTCTGCTCCGTGGCCGACATAACTATGCTCCCTGCGGCTGCGTTGTCATCCGCACTGACGCCCTTCAAGTTGTCCGGTTGCTACGACGTGTTAGCCGCTGCCCAACGATATGTCAGGACATCCACCGGCTCGCGGCACGCATCCCGCAGCCAGTACGTATTGAGTGGGTCCCACGGGATCTGCTGACCTATCAAAGCCAGGCAGATTTAGCGACCCGCCTTGCGAATACAAACTCATCACCGCCTCGGCTCCTTCATTTGGACAACTTTACCCTCCTTTCATCAAGAAAGGAACTCCTCCGGCGCCGCACACGTGCTCTCATCCCTCCGTGTGCGGTAACCCTCCCCCGCGGTCTTACCCGTGCAGAGGAGGTTGCGCTTAGGAGGATCCGGGTCGGGGTTGCCCTCACACCTGCCATCACTCGGAAGTGGCCTCAGTACCGAGAATTGTTTCCTCGGCCAGGGTGTCCGATATGTAAACACGAGGACATTGAGGCCGACATTCATCACTTACTGTGGGACTGCCCAGCTCTCAAGCCTACAAGGATCCGGCGCCTGATGGTAGCAGGTCTTTCACCAAGCAACCCTGCTTCATACATTGCCTGGACGCAGGGACCGCACCATCGTTCTCTATTGGACTTCATCAAACCAGCTAACCTTTTTCCATTCATTTAATCACTACTACATCTTTAATCACACCTTCACCCATCTTTGATGCCCTGGGGCAATAAATTTCGCTTAAAAAAATTAAAATCACGGAATAGAAATACGCGTGGACTCTGCTTTCGCTGATCAACCCGCGTATTACTACGTATCACTCCGCCGATGGCAGAGCGGCAAGCCGCCACGCGACTGGCTGAAAGGCACTCCACGAGTGGGTTGACTCCTCTTCTCGGAGATTAGTTAAAGAAAAAAGACGGGAACCGGGACGCTCAACCCAGTTTAATAGGGAAATCGGCCACAGAGGGCAGTAATTGGAAGTTTCTAAGAATGCTTGGAGCGTGCAGATCGAGTTCCCGCGGTAAAAAGGCGAACTCAGAGTCCTATTTAGAGCACCTTTAAGGGTATACGGCGTGATAGCGTTAATCAGTTAATGTTCATATATGCGGAATTGGTCATTCTCAACTTTACATTCATAGGTCCCTGGGAGCCCTCATGTCACTCATTGCGCAATGGTGCAGCGCTACTGCCCTGCAATGGCAGGTGCTGCCATCGGTAGGGCTTGTGCGACCCAAGTTGCTCTACCCGAGCAGTCAGTTCCGGTGGTCAGATCGGTCACGATCCGATGGGCAGGTTGTGATGACGCCATAAGGTCACGTGACCTAGGTGGCCCACCTATGTTGCTTCTCCGGTGGGTGGCCACATGGGCCACCCTACGCCACCCTGTTTTTTGCTCATAACGCCGCCGACGGTGTCGGATTTTCTGCACAAGATCCTTAACGATATCGTGTTAACAAAAATTATTGTCGAGTTGCGTCCATATTTAGCCTGTAAAATTTATTATCGACTTGCGTCTATATAAATATGATAGATTTTGGATAGACAAACAGACTCGGCATCAACGTGCATTTGGCAATTAATGCATATAAACAATGAATAGACAAGAGTAAAATATATTCTCCGACTGAATTTAGAGAGCATCTATACAACTATAGAATAGACGAAAAGAACTAGATTTCTAATCAATATGCATCCGTAGACAATCTATAGATCACGAAACGACAAAAGCGAAACATAATCCCTGTCAGCTTCCATCTGTGCACCGCTACCTGTATTAGACAAAACTAAATATCTATAGGAAGGCAACATATTCTACGGACGCTCTATAGCCCCTTTTCATTAGCAAGCGCGGAGGACTTCCCAGGCACGCTGTGGTGTCAATGGGCCACCAATTCGGCTTCTACCGTATATCACGCCAATGGGCGAACGAGGCCTACACAGAGATATACTTGAAGTGCCTTCGGAATTCGGCAGCCGATGACCACTTCAAAATCGAGGCGGATGAGTACCGCGTCCTCTGTACCTAATAAATTTAGTGACATCTATAAGGACGAGCCAGAACAGTGAACGCACACATATTCACCTCACTTACTCACCTAATTACGTAATTACGCGTAGACGAAGACAAGTCCTCTTGTCGAAACGCTGGCAAGCACCCTGAGGCTTTCCCCTCCCTTGTACACTTCCTAATTACGCAGTTGGCTAATCAGATTGACGGTAACAGTAAACGCACGAACATGAGCAACACTTGCGCATCTAATTAGGCAATTAGTTAACCAGACTGGCGACAACACTTACGCAAGACATGAGCAACACTTACGCAACTAATTAGGTAGTTAGCTTATCCGACCGCGGCAGCTCTTCCTTTCTTCTTCCCTCTTTCGCTTTTCCTTCTGCTTGCTTTTGGTTTCTTTCGGGGCTCATTTCAGCGCAGTTCGCTGCACAAGGCGGTGCATACAAAACGCACCCATTTCCACCGGGCACGAAGCAAAAAGCGACCATTCTTTGGCTCGCACGCGCGAGTTGCGGCGCGCGCGGTCTGCCTTTATTTGCGCCGGCGTCGAGTGCGAGCCGTGTGCGCGGGACCATGGCGCCCGCCGGGGAGTTGGCGCGCGCCCAACGCGCGCACAATGCCTCTGCGGACAATGCTTCCCCCTCGGACCCTTCTCTCGACTACATCTCCGCCCTGCGGACAGAATGAAATATACATGCGAGCCTGTATTATAGGCTGGCAGAGCAGTGTGCGTTCTGAAAGCGCCACACGAGGTCAAAATAACAAAGCGCTGGGATGTACGGTGTCCCGTGAAACCTCTCACTGTGGGACAACAGAGCCGAGCGGAAAAGTACGGAGCACGGATATATATCTAATTTATACATGAATCGATCGCAGGCTTCAGTATTGAACGGAAGTAAGGATAAACAAAGTGCTTACGGCCTAGAGAAAGAAAATAACGCATATTGCGAAATGTAGAGCCTTGGACACCACAAAATGGCTCTGGAAGTACGTTTCGACATGCAGACCTCACACGGTCAACCATTACGCTTGGGTAGGTGAATGCAGGTTTTCCGGTTGACTTACGGAGGAAGCGTTGAACATTTTTAATGCGAAAGCCCTGCTTAATACGATTACAGCAAGAGTCTTGTATGAAGCCTCGGAGTAACTCGGGTGAGCTCGGGTTAGTCCGGAGGAGCGTCGCAGCCAATGGGAGGAACCTCGGGTAAGTTCGGGGAAGCGTCGCGCTAGCTGTAGACAATGGGAGGGTGACCTCAAGTTCCCTTGCTTTCAAACGTCTACTCGGTTTAACTACGTTATAACCCTACTACTTTTTTCGGAAACAGAAGATAGCATGCGCCAATGGCTGCTGTCATCATGCCATGTACACTCTCTTCAAATTTATCCTCGTGGGCGCAGCCATATTGCCACTGAACTGTGCCAGCAGCGTTCCGACTGGCGGATTCGCGGCAAATGCACATCCGCTCAATTTGCTAACAATGAAAAGGTGTAATGGTCTAAATCGCTAAACTAATGACGTATTCCAATCACCCATCCCGGAACACTTATTTTCACTCCGTGAACCGAAACTTGGGTTTCATTGCGTGAATGAGATCCTGGATTTCAAACACCTATCAGGAGCAACCCACTCCACAGCAGGTCACTCCATGTTGTCAAGACCCCCTTAGACCGTTGTCAAGACCGCCTTGCCCGACGCAGCTCGAAGCGTGTCTTTTGTTCCAATAGCTGATTTGTACTTCCTCGCATCACAGCTAATTTCGCAGGGATTCAGTGCGGCGAAATGACGATTGAGATACACCATAAGTTGGCTAATTCGTAACCTATTGAACGACAACCCTGACCTTGATATCATGGACGACTGTTCTTCCCTGCACGCTTTCCGAAAAGTGGCAAGGATTTTATTCCTATATAAATTCAATGTGAAATACGTAGGCACACTCTCACTTTCATAACATTGTCAAACTTGCAGAACAACACGAGGACAGAACTTTAGCGTGTCTCGAGATCTCGCACCAACCATAGATTTCGGATGATGCAGTCTAGCGTCCCGCAGGTATTGAATAATTTCCACTATACAAAAGAGAGTCTGAGTGAGCTTTCTAGAAATTATTTATGTGCGTTTTTTGCATGATGGTTGTGAAGGTTCGTTCGTTCTTTCTTTTTATTTCATTTAGTTTCATGATGGATTATGTTCGTGCAACTAGCATCGCCGTTGCGATATCTTTGCGTATGCATTGCCTACCTATGATAAAGCGTCCGCTTCCGTGTATTGGGAGGTGAGGCCAGTCACGTTACATACATGTGTTGTTCATTCTATCTTACGAACCGCATCTCACGTGCAAATTCTTTGTACTTTGCGTTGAAATAAATCAACTTAAAAAGTATTATATAGCATGGCTGACGTCTGCAGATTCTGAAGTTTAGTCAGTATATTTATTCTTGTTTATAGAATACCCACTTAAATTTTATTTTGTCCTTGTCAAGTGATAATACTAGTACGTTGTATCGTTATTCTCAATTTGAGTGATGTTTTTGTGCGAGTAATTCTTGCTGTATGACAATCCTTGCTGTCTCTGTGTGTCCTTTTTTATTTTGTACAAACGTAATTTACATTGAATGTGTTCCACTTGTTGGTGCGTGAGTGCACAGTGCCTAGCGCCTATATAGTCAGGTGATCTCCTGCGGAGCGTTTGCCCTCTCCACCAAGACAAGTGCACTTGTCAGAATTTATGAAATAAATGTAACTAAACCTATGACTCTGCTCACGAGAAGTTAAAGCAAGCTACGACCACGGCCTCGGAAAGCTAAATTGAAACTGCGACTGTGGGATCAGAAAGCTAAACTAAAACTATGGCTGTGGGCTCGGAACGCTTAACTATAAGTATGACTGTGGACTCGAAAAGCTAAACAAAATATTTAACTATAGGCTCGGAAAGCTAAGCTAGAACTGACTGCGGGCTTGGAAACATATAGACTAAAAGCGTGATTATGAGCGCGGAAAGCTAAACTAAAACTATGACTGTCCGCTTCGAAAAACACGGTCGATCCCTTTCCTTCATACAGGGCCTTGAAAAGTATTTACAAAATTAACAATACTTCCATACAGCGCGTAAGTGGACATTAAATACCTTTGCCTGTTTTCACATCCAGCACGTCATAGTCCAAACACATAGATTTAATACCTCAAAGGCATTGAGAAAGTTATAACTGCGTCGTACAATAACTGCAGCTCAAAGAGATACGAAACTGTAGTATACAAATCACTAATCCGGTAGCACTGGTCTACACTTCAACCGACTGGAATTCACACAAACAACTCGACATTAATCAAATCTAGGTAATTCAGAAGAAAGGGAGTCCCTTAATATGCCACAGGTTTGGTACGGATTTTTCGCCTTCCACAGCGCTTTCATTACTCGGCTTGCAAGAGGTTGCTCGCAGTTCGACGACGCACTGATTCACTAAAGTTTATGCATTCCACAATTAACTTCTTTTGTCGGATTTCTTCAAATCTTTACCTAATTCTGGCTAAACCATCTAAAACTAGAAGCCACCATCACCTAAACATAGCGCCTAACTTTGCCCGCACACGAACACTTTTAATTACAGTTTCTTTCCGCGCGTAATCGAATCCTGGAATTCCTTTCCTCTTCATACTCGTTATCTTCCTTTAATCTTCTTTTTAACTCCTATTGAATAGTTCCAGCTGTTCTTTTTGCATTTGGTTTGTGTTTGTTCATGATGTCTCTACTATTTGCCATTGTTGTGTTCCTCGTTAGATAGTATATGCTTTTCGCACCCACTCATGCAACCTAAAAGGGTAGCTGTAAATGTACAAAAAAAAGCATGCCATAGTGATCACAAAAACTAACAAAAGCGTGTTTGCTGCATTTCATTGCTTCTAGCCTTTTTTTTCTTTATTCGTTCTATTTAATGCAATCCTTCCTGCCTTATTCCTCTTTTTGGATGTTTGTGTGTACGGCTTGAAAGCTAATTGCACCTTGAACACTGCCGTCATTTCGCGTGCGGATTTTCGCTGTGCTCAACAGGAGTAGGAAATGCCCCGCCGAAATCTACCGGAAACCCTCCGCCACCGCATTTAATCACGGCACGCCATTCAAGCTGTAACGAACTTGTAGCCACACAGAATAAGGGAAGGAAAAAAAGAGGAAAGTGGCGGGGAAAGACGAAACAGGAGCGAATGAAGAAAGAACGGATAGAAAGAAAACGATGACAAGGAAGGCAAGATCTTGTCTTCCTATATACACTCCGAAGTGGAGGAAAATTGAGAGAAAGAAAGGAAGGAAGGAAGGAAGGAAGGAAGGAAGGAAGGAAGGAAGGAAGGAAGGAAGGAAGGAAGGAAGGAAGGAAGGAAGGAAGGAAGGAAGGAAGGAAGGAAGGAAGGAAGGAAGGAAGGAAGAAATCAAGGAAGAAAAAGGAAAAAAAGAAAGGAAGAAAGAAAGGAAGAAAAAGGAAAGAAAGAAAGGAAGAATGAAAGGAAGAAAAAGGAAAGAAAGAAAGAAAGAAGGAAAGAAGGAAAGAGAAAGAGTGAAAGAAAGGAAGAAAAAGGAAAGGATGGAAGGAAGGAAGAGAGAAAGAAAGGAAGGAAGAAAAAGGAAAGGAATGAAGAAAGAAAGAAAGAAAGAAAGAAAGAAAAAGGAAAGGAAGAAAGAATTGAAGAAAGAATTGAAGAAAGAAAGAAAGGAACAAGAAAGGAAGGGAAGAAAGAAAGGAGAAAATGTTAAGAAGGCAGAAATCCACAGAGGAAAGAAAGAAAAAGAGGATAACAAAGGAATCAGAGAAAGAAGGAGACGTAAAGAGAAGTGAAGGACGACAGAAATAATAAAGTACTAAAGAAAAAATCTTTCATTGCATAGGAACGTTCACGATGTTGGATTAGATGTATACAGGTAATATAATTGCTTGCTGGATCCCTGCCGCGCGCTGTCTAAATTGCCACCACTGAATGGAGCATAGTAACGTATATACATCCACTCGCAACTAACGACGGCAATGCTCAGCGGATCATATATATCGAAAGCGAGGGTGAGGAGGAATCAGCTTGTCTGAACAGTGACGACAACGCCGGCGCAGAAGTGCTCAGTGTAATGTCGGCTCAACCAGTACTCGCCGTCATAACAGTATTTCAGCGCACGAGCAGCTGATAAACGATACAGTGAATCACACACAGCCATGCGGTGTACTTTGATCAATGGGCTCAGCGTTTCCGCAGCCTCCTCCCCACCCGAGACGCTGCATACTGGCGAGTGGCCTCTTCAGACCAGGGGCGTTGTGTTGTCCCACTACTCAGAGATCGCAAGTGATCCACCACCACCACAAGCAGTGTTTGAGTCTGCGAGCGAACAGACTCCATTACTCACCGCGTAAACAGGAAAGAGCCCAGCGAGGACATCCGGGCATTTGTTGTGTCGACTGACATGCGGCCGTCGCCACTCTCGCTGCGTGCACTTGTCGCAGCTACCGTGCGCTCGTTTACTCATACAGCCTTCCCCCTGTCGAGCGACAGCCTCCGTGCATCGATTGTGTTGTCGCCAGCAGTCACCCCTCACCGCGACCAGACTTGCGGGCAACGCGGTTTTTTTTGTAGATCACGGCGGCCTTTCGTCACTCGCCCGGGGCCTCGCTAGTCCAGTTCGCTCAGCATGATTCGCTGACCGCCTGGCCGTGTGCTTGGGGAAATTGTAAAACGCCTCATCGCTACACCGTACTGGTTGGCGCCGCCTATCACCGTGTCGGACGCGGCGAGCCGACTGTCGCGCCTAGTGATGCACCACTGAAACGCAGCTTTTCACTCATTTATCAACTTCCATCTACGGCGCGAACAGATCAGATAAGCAGTTACCTGCGTCTCGTTACATCAGATAAGGTTAACCTGCGTGCAATATCGCCGCCAGACGAGCCGACGAACAAGCAAAGCAAAATCATGCATGAGCCAACCAGGCAAGACGTATCCTTTCGCGCGTCTGCTCGGTTAAGCTACGTTAAAACCCTACCAGTTTTTGTTTTCATATTGTATCACCCCATTCTTGAGTAATGTTTTGTATTTTCATGCATTCCATTCCCTTCTGTAATGCCCTGCTGCCCTGAAGGTAGGTAATAAATAAAGTCGCGATCGCCGGGTTCCCGAGAAGACGCGTAGCAGGATCGATGCCTCTTAATGAGGGACGCTGCGCAAGGAATCAAGCAGGTAAAACCAACACGTCTCGTGCAACCTAATGACGGGGTCGTTAGTATACGAGGCCTTCGACCCAAGCAATTAACGGGTGTCTAACGAAGCGTGATGCCTTTTCCTGCTTCTGAACTCAAGGCCATGGCCTCCTCGTGACACCTTTGAACAATGACCACTTGAACTTGACAGAAGACAAAAAACGGGCAAGAAATGAAATGCGGGGGCGTACACTACCTGGTTCATATTTCCTTTATTTCGCAAAGAAATCCCTCAAATATTCAGGATTCACGGTAATGACGGCGATGTCAGGTCATCTTGTTGAAGCGTGTGTATAAACCTCTCTTGCCTCATTCCACTACTTACATATATCTCACGGAAATCTGCTCGTTCCATTAAATACCACAGCGACACCTAAATAAATTACATATGTGTTGGCAACGCGGTATCATTCGAAGCAGTCCATGCCTTTGCCGGAAGTGACAGGTGGAGCTTGAGGGACCTATGCGCGATTCACACCGACGAACGTGGTCTGGTGACGTACCGCACCTCCAACCAATGTGATTTCTCCGCTGTGGTGACGTAATTGATGACGCCATTGCCCGCCAACCAATCAGGGATTTTCTGGAGAACGCCAGGTGATCACCTCCGGCTTTTTGCTCCGGTGAGGCTCCTATGCGCCTGCATACGAAGTCACTCATCTACTTTCAGTTTCGTGTTGCAAAAGCATCGAGGCGCCTTCGTTCGAGTCTTCTCCAATTCCTCCACAGTGAGCTTATGCGCGATTTTCCATTTGAGGTCAGCAACAACGTTGGTCAGCTAGCGGACTAAGGCTTCTATCCACTTTTTGTTCATATACATTCTGGAAGTGGCGCGGAGCGGGGGGTACAGAATTTCGATGTAACCTAAGCTGATATGCGTGTGACAGTCGCCACGCCGACGGGGACTCGCGTTACACGGGCGGCGCAGGTCGCGTCGCAGGAAACAACTTATGCTCGAGCGGCGCAATCAGATATGCAAATTGATGCCGAGGGCGCCTCACGGCCGCCCGACACGAAAAACATGCGCGGTGTTACACTGTATCTCATCTCGAGCTGCTTCTCCGCACGCGTGTTGTGAGGCGCCTCCCATCCATGGGCTTCTGGCGGTGTATATCAGTGTGTGAGGTGTATATACAACGCAGCTTTAATGCTTGTATGCGCACATAAAGCGAAAGCCGTGGTGAGTTATGCTCGAATGCGGTGAAATGCAGGGATGTCGTTGTGTTCCAAACATGGCTAAGCGCGAATAGTGTCTCCATTTAATATATGCTTGTTTTATGCTTCACCAAAAGCGTCTCTCTGTCACATTGTAAACAGGAATGCGTCTCTATGGGAGTAAAAAGCGAGTGAGCTGTCCTGTTGCGCACTCCCTTTGAGGGACAGGGTAATAATCCCTGTCAAGGTAGTGAGTTAATGAAGAAGAAAAAGAGGAAAAAAATCTGCTGCATTGTTCAGTCGCACACCTGTAGTTTACACCTACAAATGAAAGACCACGAGGGAAGTCGTAGAAGCCTTTCACATCTCGAAGGAGCAACAGAACTGCATCAATAACCCGTCTAATAGTCTGTCCGATGTGGAGCTCGCGTTTCTTGGCGGTTTGTGAGCGTCGTACGCATCTTTGTTCGAGTTTTCTTTGTATGTTTTCTACCACGATCACGTGTCAATCATGCTTTCGATTCTCTATAAACGCCAGGCTTTGTGTATAAAGCCTTAGTCGTGAGTCAGCGCTCGTCCTGTGTCTACCTTTCTTCTTGTCCGTCGTTTTCCTCGCGCTGTGCTAAAGCATCATGGACCCATACCAACTCGTCCAACTCAACGTTTCATTATGCTTGCTTAATTAACGTTAGGCCTTATAACGCACATACGATACGTAATGCACATGCTTATGCACTTACTCAGCTGTCAGTTGCTTCGCTTCCACGAAGCCTTTTTCTCACGCAATAGAGTATCCGCTTCGGCACGGACAGCGGCGGTGCTCTCACCTGCCATAGATGACATTGCCCGCTTCGAAAAATCGAATACTATTGCAGAGCTGGTCTTCTCGCACGAGCTTCGCGAGCTGCTATGCTACGGTTCGTGCTGACGCGTTAGCCTCTTTCTCAGTAGTTAGTCCATTGAGTTTGCGTACGGCACGCATTTATGACAGGAGGAGCGTAAGGACTAACGGGGGCTTTTGAGGAATAAAGTCTTTGCTCCCAGGCTAGGCCGATTTTTCCTTAGAGTGCGGAGTCGTTTGTATACTGGCCCGGATGATATTAGTGATGATAGTAGTAGTGATGATATGCAAGGATGGATGGAAACAGCTTTACTGGGACAACAGAAAAGGTCGCCTGGGTGGCCATCGTATTTTAGGACGAAGATATATCCGAAGTTACATGTTAGGAACTTTGCGCACCTGCATGTGACAGTGGTTTACATGCCAGCGTTTGTTACTCGATACTCCATATCTTCATCTCTCTCTCTCTCTCACACACACACACACACCCGTGCGCGCGCGCGTGCGCGCGTGTGTGTGCGCGCGCGTGCGCGTCCGAAAGGCCTGTTTGTTGACTGAACGGGCATTTCACGCTTAGTTCTTTGCTAATTGAGCCGACACAGCCCGAAGGCTTTCACCCCATTCGCGTGTATTTCATTACTTTGCGTTCGTGTAAGAGCACTTACACAAGGCCGCAAGGCGTTTAGGTGGCCAGCAGATGTCATCGCTTGCGTCAGCCGCGTTCCTTTGCTCTTTGTCAAAAATTACTATACGAACCAATCACCCCAATTAAATACCTAGCAGATTTAAGAAATTTCTTTTTCTAATTTTATGAGACTTTATGGTGTGCAGTTCTTGTAGCCTTGTTTGCATGTCGTCGGCCACGCATCATGTCACGAAATTTACTCACCGTTGAGAACCATCGCATACCACGCTTGTTCTGGTATCGTCGAATGTTAATCTTGCCATGTGTGGAGTCAGCGCTGAAATGTTTCTACATCAATTCTCTTGTATGACCATCCTGCTTCAGAAAGTGACTGAAGTTAAGGTGTGCCAACGGTGAGGATCTGCGGAACACTGTTTCCGTACTGTGTTAGTTCTTGCTCTGGTCAGTTGAAGCCCGTGGCAACACGGCGAGCGCTTAGTTTTGCAATATTTAAGCAATAATTATGCCCTCCTTGATAAGTTTGCGAGCTTATCAAAGAGGTTGCAGTTATTCACTGCAACCGTGTGCTTCATTTGCTCGTGTGGAGGCTAATGAGTAATTACTCTCGTAATTGAAATCTACTTATATAGACGGATTCTCCCAGACAAAGTGTATGAGCTTACTAAACCCACGCCTTTTGACGTTTTGCTGCCTAAGAGAATATCCGCACATCATTTCGGGTCAGAATTAGAAACCGTCTATACTGCCTCATTTTCCACAATTAAAAGTCACTGGTTCCATGATTTTAAGCTTCAGGCAACGGTGTCAGAGGAAATGGCCAAGGTGGCAATGTCTGCCGGCCTTCAGCTAATTATGACGTAACTCAGAAGTACCTTCGAAAGGCGTCAATTAGCAGTCTCCGTTGCCGCCCTGTTTTCTTCTTTCGTCCTCCGGCGTCTGACCTCGTCACTGCGGGGTATAATTACAAACCCCTTTCGCGCAATGCAACAATGTTGTCACATTGCCTCCAGTCACCGATTCATACAAGTCCTGCTCCAAACGCAGTCCGCACACCAGTTAGCCGCGATGCGCAACGCGCGGGAGCCGGTATTTCCGGACGAAGTGCCGGACCACCGCCGCACACAAACAAACGCGATTAACGACCGCTTTCCGCGCGAGCTGCAAATGAGACCACGCAACACGGCGCCAATCTCGCTCAACCATCTCGGGCACCGCCAGCGGCGCCGACGGCAGAGCACGCGTCGTACTGAACTGTGTGCGCGCGCGCTCACACACACGCACGAGCGGACACGCCGCGAGGCTTCGTTCACAATGCGCCCGCACGCACGCACGCGCGCGCGCGGGCGCCGGGCCGGGCCTGGCCTGGCGCTGACGGACGGAGGAGCCCCGATATCGGTCGGCTCGCGTGCATAAACCCGGCCGGGGTTGCCGAGGGCCGTCGCGCGGTAATTGGCTCGGCAGGGGTGGCCAACACGCTCGGCATGACCCTGATACCCCGTTACGGACTGGAAGGAACCCTCCCTCTCTGCACGCGCGCCGTTAAATGGAGCCCTTCCCACCCTCCCTCGCGACGGGGAAGAAACAGCAGCCCGCCGATTGTACGAGCGGCGACTGCCGGAGCTCGACACAAAGCGCAGTGGAAAGGAGAGGTCAGTCCCGCGGAGGAGGAGGAGGAAGAGGGGAAGGGCGAGCAGTAAAGGTCGATCCGCCGCCGTCAAGCGGGCCGCGGATCGGGGTCAGCGCGCGCTACAGCACGCATCGAGCGGCAATCGCAGCGGAGGGAGAGCGCAGCGCGTTTCTCCCGCGGTGGCCGCGGGTCGAAGGGAGTGGGTAAAGGCGGTAGCGGCCCTGGAACGGGCCGAGGTCTAGTCCCGCCGATAAACGATAACCGCTGCAACAGGGCGTCAGTCACGTACTGCCGCAGGAAACACTCAGCGACAACTGATCATGAACCGCAGGCACGACTGTACTTACAAGCCCGAAAAGGGGTATCGGCAGTCTGTTCAGGATGCCGGTAAATGACCATTGAGACCGCTAGCGAGGCACATGCGGTCGGGGGCTGAGAGCAGATCGTCGTGGTTACTTTCCATACCGTTGCTGCCTCCCTGCAATGAATGACAAAGCTCCAGCCTGGCAATGCTGAGCTTTGTCACACGCAGCGGTGTATGACTGAGAGTGGCGCCATATGCACTTCTAAATAGCGCACAGCTTGCGAGCTCGGGAGTCATAAACGCGTGACGTCATGCGCTGGATGTCTCGTGACAATTTGTGTGACGAAGCTGTGACACCAGCCTAGGCAGCTGCTCATGCCACTCAGACTGTCCGAATTATAATCAATCTCACAAGTCGTTTGCAGCGCTGTGAAGGCTGCGGCGATCTGAGCCAATCAGAACGGCGTGCGCTGCAAAGCGTGTCCCTCTGATCACCTCAACCCTCGACCGGTGGCTCCATCACCGGGAAGGAAAGAGTACCAGTGTACAGTTGCTGCGCGAAGGAGACGCCCGACTCGGCGGACGCTATGTTTACAAATCGCTGCACCACTTTACAGTGCGCCTCCGCAGAGCTGTGTTTGTGCGGACTTTCTCTGCTAACTTAACGAGCGAATGAAAAGATAGCATTGCTTTCCAAACACCATCCTGAATTTCCTTTTCAATTGCTGCAATAATTGTTTGAAAAATACAACTCGGCTAAAATATATTTGAATGACTATTTGTTGTGTTACTTGGCCCTGATTGGACGAGACAGCTCTACTCTTCACAGTGCTGCAAACAACTTGTGAGCCGAATTATAGGTGGATAACCCAGACTCACCTTCGGTGGTGTATCGTCACCAGCGCTTTCATCAGGAGGCGGAGATCCTGCTCGAGAACGAGCCACATGGCATACAATAAGAACCTCTTAAAAAAGTGGCGAATGCAATTAACGATATCCCGAACAGCGCAACCCGTGCCTGATTTCCAACAAGGAACCCAGATAATGTAATAATAATAATAATTGGTTTTGGAGGGAAAGGAAATGGCGCAGTATCTGTCTCATATATCGTTGGACACCTGAACCGCGCCTTAAGGGAAGGGATAAGGGAGGGAGTGAAAGAAAAAAGGAAGAGAGAGGTGCCGTAGTGGAGGGCTCCGGAATAATTTCGACCACCTGGGGATCTTTAACGCGCACTGACATCGCACAGCACACGGGCGCCTTAGCGTTTTTCCTCCATAAGAACGCAGCCGCCGCGGTCGGGTTCGAACCCGGGAACTCCGGATTAGTAGTCGAGCGCCCTAACCACTGAGCCACCGCGGCGGGGGCCCAGATAATGTGGAGAATTATAGGTCAGACTCGGCGTCATCGTTACACGGTTTTGATGTTTGTAAACAAACACAGGTGCCGATGATGATACTAGCCCCAAAGCGTTACCGGTACACTCTAAACAAGAATACGTCTAAATCGGGGTGCAAA
>JARKHS020011139.1:0-24558 GCA_030143305.2 Amblyomma americanum | reverse complement strand
TGAAAATTGGTTTTTGAGAAAAGGAAATGGGGCAGTATCTGTCTCACATCTCAGTGGACACCTGAACCGCGCCGTAAGGGAAGGGATAAAGGAGGGAGTGAAAGAAGAAAGGGAGAAAGAGGTGCCGTAGTGGAGGGCTCCGGAATAATTTCGACCGCCTGGGGATCTTTAACGTGCACTGACATCGCACAGCACACGGGCGCCCTTCGCGTTTCCGATTTCTAACCAGGAAACTCCGACTCAGTTGCCAAGCGCCCTGACCACTGGGCCACCGGAGCGCGCATGGCTGAGCACCTGCCGTGGCGATGGAAAGTTGGATGAGAGACGCAAAGCCAGGGGCAGCGAGCGGAAAAACGCCAGTCGGCTCCAGCAGAAATCAGACGGAAGGAGCTGGAACAAAAGAGCTGATAACCAGTGGTCCGTTAGAGAATAGAAGAGTGGTTATGAGGAAACGCGAATGCCAAGCTATTTTCTTCTCTTCGCTGCGTACATTTGGAGGGAAACAGGAGGGTTCGGTGGGGGGGGGTCTTTCGACCGCGACAGCGGCACGATCAGTGACAAGGGTAGGGGGCAAGAGAGGGAGCGATCGTAAATTGAATAATCGCCCGCGAAAGGCGCCGTGCCCGCGCTGCGCCCCCTCGGCGCTCGCTGCCTCCATCGCGTGAATGGCGCGCGCCCTCACTCCCCGCGCGTTTGCATAACAAATGTCCCCGCCGCGGCGGCCTCGGCTGCGCTTCGGCCCGGCTAGGAAGCTAGCCGAGGAGAGGAGGAGGCGGCCGCCACTCGAGAGGATCGGGAAGTGCGGCGGCGACGGGGGCGCGCCTTCTCCCGCCGCGCAGACCGAATGAACCTGCGCTCCCCCTCCTCCGCACCGCCAACCTCAACGTCGGTGCCGCGCTTCCTGAAAGCCACTCGAGAGGACAAACAGTCGGTCGGTGGTGCGCGGCTGAACCACGCGCGGTCTTCTGAGAGCTCCCTCCCGGCGGTGTTCGGGTGACCGTATCAAGCGGCGGGCTATACGGCGGCGTGCACTTTCAATTACGTGCCGTGCTTGTTCTCCCCCCCCCCCCCCCCTTCGTTATCCTTCGCGAAATGGCTGGTTGGCCGCGTCACCTTTGAGGAAAGGACTTGGCATCCCTTTCCCGAACAGGTTATTCCTCCTTCTCCCTCAGCCTCCTTTTCTTTTTGGGGGGTGCTCGCTGCTGATCGAGGAAAATTGACGTCGTGGTCAGTCAGATATTGTAACCTCGTTATGTTTTCGGTTGCATTTTATGTGTGGCCACCAAGTGCCTAAGCAGATGTTTCGTGTTCTTCACATCCGAACAAAATGTTGTAAGGGTGTAATGAGGAAACTACGCTTTTACGCTGGACGCAAGCAGAGGCGACACAATGCAGCGCCCTGTCCAGCTTATGCAAGACTGCTAACGACCAGGAGGCAGTCGATGCGTGCAGAGGGACGTTTACGCTGTGGTTGAACGACTACAGCTCAAGACGCCGAAGCACTTCTGTGTGTTGTCTTGTGCCCCTTTTAGCGCATTCCTTCGCATAGCGAAGCACTTCTGCGCCGTTCATTTAGTCTCACTTTGTCATCCCACTGCAAAATGGGACACGTTAGGGAGAAGCACGCACACTTGATTCTTCTTTCTTTCTTTCTTTCTTTCTTTCTTTCTTTCTTTCTTTCTTTCTTTCATTCCTTTGTTTTTTTTTTTGTTTGCTTGTCTGTCTGCATGAGTATACACAGCAATGCAGAAAAATGCATTCCATGCGCTCCCATAAACGCGCGCTATTTAATAAAAGGGGCAAGAAAAAATTGGTTCCCATATGTAATGCCCTGTTTCTGCAAGTGGCTGAGTAAACAACCTCTCACTATTGATCCTAGGTAAATACTCATCGTGAAAAGAAAAAAAGTTAACCAATGACAACGACAAGAAGTCAGCGCAGGTTTGAAGAAAAAAAGATGACTGTCACTGCGCACTAACGAATGCAGGCAAAGAAGAACGTAGCGCGTGCGCTATCGCACTATTCAGCGCCGGCACTCGAACTGTGGGCTGTGAATCCCCGTTCTTGCTAAGGAGATAGGTTTTAATAGTCTTTAAGGGGATGTAATGCAAAAACAAACAGTGGCAGGTAGGAGTGGGGTGATTCATAGCTGGGAGACAACGCCTTTTTATGTACTGTCCTGCCCCCGTGCAGTCAAATATGTAGTCCGGCTTGTTTCCCATATATGAGGCGCACACCTGAGGTAAACCCGACAAGACAACAATATGCGAGAAAAAAAAAGCACAGCTCTGCCTTTCGACACGTATTTTGGTTCAGATTTGTACAAGAAAAAAAAATAAGGGGGGGGGGGGGGGGGTATCTGATTTCTTTACAGTGACGTTTCCGACTCCCCGCCTGTAGTCCCCCATAACCCGTTTTCGTGCGATTCGCTGTTTTGCTCTCTTGGGTGGCTGTGCCCTCTCGACCCGGCTGTCGACGCGAGTCAGCGCAAAATATACGCAGGCGAAATATTTCAGGAACTTGAGGAATGCCCTTCTGGCATTGTACTTTTTAGCCGTTCTAAACGCCCGCTAAATTGAAAACAGGGAATGTATAGGGAGAGTGATGAAATTGAACCTCGAGCGTTGCTTGTATGAAAGCGCCGCAGAAAATGATGAACGCGGAATTTGCTAACCATTCGGAATGCACCTTTGAGAGATTTTGGAAGCTTCTGTGGAATGCAGCAAGCATTAAAAAAGCATGCTGTCGCCCTCCTTCCAAGTGCCGTCGCTGAAGCTGTTCAGGACATGCATCGTCAATTTTCATTGGTGCGCTGTGGATCATTTAAATGCGGGCGCCGTGCAGATAGTCGGCTCTGACTTTTTCTTCGGGGGAACGTCTGCATAATAAAAAAAATGAAATTCTCATGCAAAAGGGACTATTTGAATGAAGGAGTGTTCGATGAAAGAACGAGACGTTTTACATGGGAAAACCGCATCGTTCTCCATGCAGCTCTCCACTACGGCACCTCTTTCTTCCTTTCTTCTTTCACTCCCTCCTTTATTCCTTTCCTTATGGCGGGGTTCAGGTGTCCGCCGATATGTGAGAAAGATACTGCGCCATTTCCTTCCCCCAAAAACCAATTTTTTCTCTCCATGTTCATTTTTTCAAGTTTTTCAGGTTTTACAGGTTAGAAAGCATAAAAATGTATTCTGGAGATAAGATCGCCCTTGCTGCAAATGTACTCCAAATCATGGTCGTTGTATAATGCACAGGCGAGCTATATAGCGAATGGAGATCGATAAAAAAAAAGGACTTCATGCGCGGCAAGTTCGTTTGCGTACATGGCTCGCACACGCTGTCACAGGAAACAGTTCAATTCGCGCAGGAAAGAGAAGCCTAACGCACGCGTGCGCCAACTATAGAAGCTATTCCGTTATTTCATGCGTTTCTCATGCAAGCGCAAGGGGATATGATGCAAAAGACCGACAGAAGGGCTATCCGTGCCCTTCCCCCACGAGTGAGAAGCATATTCTATGGTGTGTGTGCGTGGTGGGGGGGGGGGGGGGGGGGCGGGGGGGGGTAGACAACCTTCGTTTTACTGATTGTGTTTCTCTGCATTGTTTGCTTTTCTCTCAAAGAAATCCCTTTTGCATAGATGCCCTGTTACCCTTTTTGAGAGATTCAAACCTCCGCTCCAGCGTCAATCGATGTGTCAAGCTTATATTACTCTAATGGCAGAAATTTTCGAACTTCTCACACTTTTCGTTGTGCATTTAGTAACCAAGGGGTTGGGACTTCCTTCTTTACCGAACGAACACATTTCAATAAATTCCTAAGAATAAAGAACTTTGGGGAAATTTAAAACACTTAGGACTAATAATAATTGGTTTTGGTGGAAAGGAAATGGCGCAGTATCTGTCTCATATATCCTTGGACACCTGAACCGCGCCGTAAGGGAAGGGATAAAGGAGGGAGTGAAAGAAGAAAGGAAGGAAGAGGTGCCGTAGTGGAGGGCTCCGGAATAATTTCGACCACCTGGGGATCTTTAACGTGCACTGACATCGCACAGCACACGGGCGCCTTAGCGTTTTTCCTCCATAAAAACGCAGCCGCCGCAGTCGGGATCGAACCCCGTTCCCGTTTCGAGTTGATCGATTCTGCCTCGCCTTGCCATTTGCTAGCTTTCCTTGATAGCTCAGTGGGTATAGAGAAACTGCCCCGGTTAGTCGATGGTCCCGGGTTCGAACACGGACCAGGACGAATTTTTCGTCAACTGCGAGGCTTCGCTGAAAGCTGTTTAGTTTTGCTTCGTAACCGTATGGCTGCACTTGGGTGGATGCTAATGAGCAATTATTCTCTTATTATAAACAATTTTAAAGCTGGAACCTGCTAACAAATGCATGTGTGCGAACCCTATGCACAGCCGAGGAATTTTCTCGTCGCGTTCCGGCGCCTTAGTTCACAGACTCTTCTACCCTGTAAGCTTTAGCTACCTGTGCATACCAGAAACGCTCATTCAATCTGTTTTGTTGTCTCCCCGAGCTTGCTGTAAACGCCTGAAAACACCTTGATGACGCAGATGCTCTTGCTCCCCTGCATGCACGACAAATTTCACATGGCCTTCATATGAGAAGCTATACGTAGGTCGTAGAGCCTTGTGTGCGGCCGTTCTCGGGTGCCCGTTTGAAAAGGCCGTTGCACAGCAAAGTTATTGCGTTTCTTATTATGTTTTCAAGCGACGCGCTGGAACGTAAAAGGAGCGGTTCTGCTCGTACGCGTCTGGCAAACGAAGTGCGCCAGCAGGTATCGTAAAACGGCCGCCGAGGAGGAAAAAAGGTGCGTGTGTATACCGTCGAACTCCCGGCCTCACGCACTTGTGTACTCGGTTCCTTTCTTGGTGAGAATGCGAATGGCTATGTGAACAAATCCCGACTCACTGCCCAGTGGCTGTTCTGCAAACAAGAGGAGCTGGCCTTCTTCGACTGTGGAGATCCCCGAGAGCAACGTGGTCGCTGTTCTTTCCTTTTCGGGATGGTGGTAGTGGTAGTGGTTTTATTAAAAATAATAGTAAAAAGGAAGGAAAAGATTTTTGCTAGCCCCGGCATCTGCCATCGATACTGAAGCACCTGAGCTGGGGCAGCGGAAATAAAGGATAGCAGGCAGAATGGAGAAATGAAATGAAAATGATAGCAGGCAGAATGATAGCAATGAAAATGATAGCAGGCAGAATGGAGAAATGAAAAAAGAGGTGAGGGGACAGGAAGAGAGGATAGGGGGAACCTTTTCGGGATCCCTCACATGATTCGTCAACCGGACGCACAAATAATCTCCTTACCCCAGTTATGATGCCACAGTGCATGTTATGTTAGAGGTTGTCGTACCTATTTTTCCTTTCTTCTTTCACTCCCTCCTTTATCCCTTCCCTTACGGCGCGGTTCAGGTGTCCAGCGATATATGAGACAGATACTGCGCCATTTCCTTTCCCCAAAAACCAATTATTATTATTATTATTGCTGCGTAAAGAAACTGAGCGACATATACTGTCGGGATAATTGCGGGAAGAGGGATTAGGCAAAAATCCGGGGATGCAAACACGAATTAAGGACATGGAAGAACACTGGGACAAACGCTCACTACGTATAGAGTCCGTCGTATTCAGAGAAAATGCACACTTATCAGCATTTCATTAGCATCAAATGATGCACGCATGGAGCTGCATAATTCGATTTTTACCAAATCGCGCATCCATGCCGAAGTTCTCATCGTGGCCGCAAAACAAAAGGCGCCTTAGAAATCAGCCCTCACAACAGGGGCAGATTTATGGGTCGCTATTGGAGGAGGCGGTTGGGAAGATGGGGTGGGGGTGGGGGGGTCTTATTTTAACCGTGCATTTCTTTTATTTTTTGCTAGAAAAAAATTGGAATGGGCACTTAATTAAGCTCCGCCTTAAGGGTATGACGCGACAGGTAATGGGATAATGCCCACATGTGCAGAATTGAGCATTCTCTACTTAACATTCATAGATCCCTGGGAGCTTTCATGCCCCTCCTGGTGCAGTGGTGCAGCGGTTAAGCGATGTGCCACTGGTGGGACTTGCGCGATCAAGGTTGCTCTTTCCACGGCCGGTCTGGAACGGCGGAGGCGCACGCTCCCGCCGCTACAGTCCGGCCGTGCTCTTCCCAGCAACCTCCCGCGACCAATCATTAATTTAACTGCCACCTGCCACGGTGCGCAGGTTGTGATGAGCCACATACCTCCTGGGATGATTCTCTGAGTTTGTTTCGGGGATTTTTCACTCACGTTCAGCGACGCCGGCGCCAACGTCGGATTTTCTTGACACGAGCTCCCTAACGCTATCGCGTTAAATCTATGCTTCAGCATAGTTTTCCTAAGTAGAATTTCTCGTGTGGAAGGTCGAATGCCCCATAAATCAGCCCGTACCACTTGAAAACGACATTTGAAAACGGCTGGAGTCTTTGTATCATTAGTTTGCACTCGTGAAATCATCTGAACATCCATGGCGCGCAAGAGAGCTTTCGTCATCTGCTGATTCGACCGCAATCCTTGTGACGTGCTCTTTGTACAGTTGCGGCAATTACTGAGACTATATATTCTGAAATTAACTGAGAAAACCAAGGAAACAAGCACGCGGACTGTACAGGGTACACAAGAAGGCCTCAAGCAGTTCCATGGCTTTAGCGAACGGATGTGAGCCGTTGTTGCGTAGTGCCTGCTTCGTGTCCCATTCAGTGCCGCGACTCCATACGTGTCGTTTGGTTTAACTTCGCTGACAACCAGCGGCCCTTTGTAGCGAGGCTGCGTCTTTGTCGACTCGCCGGTGTGATCGGGCGCACATCGCATGACGACTACGTCGCCAGCCTTGAGCGCGTCTCCACTGCAGTGACGCATGTCGAACCTTTTCTTGTACTTTGCCTGAGAATCCAGTATACGCGTTCGCACTTCAGCTTGAAGTTGTTCTGGATTCGTCCAGGCGACATTGTCTTCCGTCTCTGCAATCTCGCGCAACGCTCCGTCATGAAATTTCGGGTTGTAGCCATAAAGCACCTCGAACGGAGTCCTTCCGGTACTCTTGTTGTAGGACGTGTTGAGGAAAGCTTCGAAACCCTTTAATCCAATGTCCCATTCTCGCTGGTCGTTTCCGTCCATGGTGGTCATGATGGTCGGAACAAGGGTTCGGTTGACCCTCTCAACTTGACCGTTCGCGCGAGGGTGTCTCGTTGAGTTCAGCACGTGCTGGATACCCCTGGCTTTGCAGAATTCCTCAAATGCCTTTGATGTGAAGCACGTTCCTCGGTCGGTTATTATCCTTTCCGGCAGACCGTGACTAAAGGTGAAGTCCGCACAAGACTTGATCACACTTATTGCCGATGTGTCTCGTGAAGGGAAGAGCTTCACGTACTTTGTCAGGTTGTCGATGACGACAAGGATGTACTTGTTTCCCTTTTTGCTTCTCACAAATGGGCCCAGGTGATCTGCATGAATGGTCTCGAACGGTCGCCGCCCAGGAGGGATGGGGTGCAGGAGTCCCTTTTCCTTGCCACTTGGCACCTTGCAGATCAGGCACTCAAAGCACCGTCTGATGTGCTCACGGACGTACCTGCGCATCCCTGGAAACCAGTATGTTTCACTGATCTTTGCGATTGACCGATCAAGCCCGAAGTGACCTTCCAAGTCGTGAAATTTAACACAAAGGCTTTTTCGCATGGAATTAGGCATAACGTATAGCAACTTTTTCTTGCCGTTTGCCTCTGTTTCGCGAAACAGCCGTTCCTCCTTCAGCACGAAGTTCTGTGCCAAGGCGCGTTCTTCTGCAGTGCGATCGCATGACTTTTTCTCTAGAGTGGTAGCTATCCGACGAATCTCTTCGTCTGACCTGTGAATTATCAAAGCTTAGTCGTGCAAACAGATTGTCATCCACATGTCCAGTTTGTCGGCGATGACGTTATCCCACGAATCGCTTGGGTCTTCAACTGCAGCGCTACTCATTGCGTCAACGTGCTATACCTTCGACATACGCCATCGACCATTACCAGCTTCTTCAGACGCTTTGTCCCGCGCTACGCAGCACTGAGCGAGCCGCTGAGTCTGTTAACTCGAAAAGGCGAGGCATTTCACTGGGACCAGGATCAGGAGGACGCATTTCAGGCCCTGAAGAGCGCACTGACACCACATTCAGTGCTGCAGCTCTACAATCTGAAGGCGAGAACAGAGGTGCACACCGACGCCTGTGCTAACGGGTTGGCGGGCATTCTCCTTCAAGCGGACGAGAATGACGTCCTACACCCCGTCTACTACGTCAGCAAAAGTACCAGCCCAGCTGAGAGGTTCTACAATTCGATTAAGTTGGAGCTGCTGGCAATCGTGTGGACTGTCGAGAGATTGAGACTGTTCTTGATTGGAATCGTTCACCCTTGTGACTGACTGTCAGGCTCTCGTCTGGCTGGATGCCACAAAGACGCAAGATGGACGCTGGACCGTACGCACCCATGTAATCTCTCTAAACTTGACCTTGTTAATAAACAGTTTGAAAAAAAATAAGGCATCCTGCCATTAATTCGCGCCCCAACACAAATATAGCCTACAATATGTTCGCTAGCTCGCGCCAATTTTGAAGAAGGCGGCCGATATGTACCAAGTGTCCGTCTTTTCAGTTTTCATCCGTCATGCTGGCCAGTAATAGCAGTGAATTCCTACAAAGGCCAACAAGAAAAAAAAATTTGTAGGGTTTTAACGTAGTTACAGCGAGTAGACGTGCGAAAACATGTGTTTAGTCTGTTTGGCTCATGCTTTTGCTTCGATGGGTGGCCGGCACGTCTGACGACTACATTAGACTCAGGTTGAGCTGTGATCGAGGTTAACCTAATCTGATTTGTTCGCACCGAAGACGGAAACTCGTGGAGACGACGACGTGCAATGCACAGCAAAGCAAGCGTGTGCTGCCCCGTCCTCCAGAAAAACCGACCTCTACGTTGTCGGTGTTGGCGTTGTGAGTGAAAAATCACAAACATGGCAGGTGGTGCCCGGAGAGCAAACTAGTAGGCAGGTGAGCCACCTAGGCCCCGTGAGCTCGCAGCGTCTTCACAACTTGGTCACCGGATAGTGAGCAAACTTCCCACCGTGGTAGCTGAATTAACGATGGGTCGCTCGGGAAGAGCGGCCTACCTATATACAGGTCTCACAGGCACACCGCTGGGAGCGCCTGCCATCGCAAGGCAGTGGCGCGCCTCGCTTAACCGCTGCACCACTGCGTCAGGAGTGGTATGAGGACTCCCATGGATCAATGAATGTAAAGTAGAGAATGACCTTGCGCATATAAGTTCTATAGTGTCGCCACCAGCGGTAATTTTCAAAAGCAATCTTCAAAGACGTTGCGACAAATTTTCTTCGCGTCTCTCTTGTACCATAGGCTGCATCGCCAACCATTTTCGAATGGTGGTCATGGAGTCCTTTCCGTACCGACGATAAGCATTTGATTTGAGTGACCGAAACAAATAAATTATGTTAAACTGGTTTTTAAATTGGTTTTTGAGGAAAGTAAGGGGCGCAGTAATTGTCTCACTTAACTCGGCGGACACCTGAACCGCGCCGCAAGGGAAGGGACAAAGGAGGGACTAGAGAAGAAAGGAAGAATGAGGTGCCGTAGTGGAGGGTTCCGTAATAGTTTTGACCACCTGTGGATCTTTGACGTGCGCTGACATCGCACAGCACACGGGCGCCTTTGCGTTTCGCCTCCATCGAAACGCAGCCGCTACGATCGGGTTCGAACCCGGGTACTCCGGTAAATACAGTTTTTATACCAATGCATGGCTCTTTCACCGCCAGACAAACACTAACATACCTGAATAGCCATGTGATCAATTTTTGTAAAGGAGAAGAGCTGCACTAAGTTGACCTCGGTGTCCCTTTAACGGCGCGTATATAATATACACGATTTGGTCGAGCGCTTTTTGTTCTGGCAACACTGCGATTTTTGAACGAAAGCTAGCGCATCACTGCAGCGGCGCCGTATCAAACACTGCGCAGAATGCTTCGCTTGCCGCGCTGCGTTAACAATACCGACGAGACACGTGTTGTCTGCCCCAGCGCAAACCTTTCCAAACGCCGCACAATTGATACGCTCTACACAGAAATGAGTAAAAAGAGAGGAAGTAGTCCTCCAGCGCACACCCTTTTATAAAAGCGAGTGTGCTAGAAGACAGTTTACTCTCTTTGCACCCCGATTTAGACGTATTCTTGTTTAGAGTGTACCGGTAACGCTTTGGGGCTAGTATCATCATCGGCACCTGTGTTTGTTTACAAACATCAAAACCGTGTAACGATGACGCCGAGTCTGACCTATAATTCTCCACATTATCTGGGCCCCCGCCGCGGTGGCTCAGTGGTTAGGGCGCTCGACTACTAATCCGGAGTTCCCGGGTTCGAACCCGACCGCGGCGGCTGCGTTCTTATGGAGGAAAAACGCTAAGGCGCCCGTGTGCTGTGCGATGTCAGTGCGCGTTAAAGATCCCCAGGTGGTCGAAATTATTCCGGAGCCCTCCACTACGGCACCTCTCTCTTCCTTTTTTCTTTCACTCCCTCCCTTATCCCTTCCCTTAAGGCGCGGTTCAGGTGTCCAACGATATATGAGACAGATACTGCGCCATTTCCTTTCCCTCCAAAACCAATTATTATTATTATTACATTATCTGGGTTCCTTGTTGGAAATCAGGCACGGGTTGCGCTGTTCGGGATATCGTTAATTGCATTCGCCACTTTTTTAAGAGGTTCTTATTGTATGCCATGTGGCTCGTTCTCGAGCAGGATCTCCGCCTCCTGATGAAAGCGCTGGTGACGATACACCACCGAAGGTGAGTCTGGGTTATCCACCTATAATTCGGCTCACAAGTTGTTTGCAGCACTGTGAAGAGTAGAGCTGTCTCGTCCAATCAGGGCCAAGTAACACAACAAATAGTCATTCAAATATATTTTAGCCGAGTTGTATTTTTCAAACAATTATTGCAGCAATTGAAAAGGAAATTCAGGATGGTGTTTGGAAAGCAATGCTATCTTTTCATTCGCTCGTTAAGTTAGCAGAGAAAGTCCGCACAAACACAGCTCTGCGGAGGCGCACTGTAAAGTGGTGCAGCGATTTGTAAACATAGCGTCCGCCGAGTCGGGCGTCTCCTTCGCGCAGCAACTGTACACTGGTACTCTTTCCTTCCCGGTGATGGAGCCACCGGTCGAGGGTTGAGGTGATCAGAGGGACACGCTTTGCAGCGCACGCCGTTCTGATTGGCTCAGATCGCCGCAGCCTTCACAGCGCTGCAAACGACTTGTGAGATTGATTATAATTCGGACAGTCTGAGTGGCATCAGCAGCTGCCTAGGCTGGTGTCACAGCTTCGTCACACAAATTGTCACGAACATCCAGCGCATGACGTCACGCGTTTATGACTCCCGAGCTCGCAAGCTGTGCGCTATTTAGAAGTGCATATGGCGCCACTCTCAGTCATACACCGCTGCGTGTGACAAAGCTCAGCATTGCCAGGCTGGAGCTTTGTCATTCATTGCAGGGAGGCAGCAACGGTATGGAAAGTAACCACGACGATCTGCTCTCAGCCCCCGACCGCATGTGCCTCGCTAGCGGTCTCAATGGTCATTTACCGGCATCCTGAACAGACTGCCGATACCCCTTTTCGGGCTTGTAAGTACAGTCGTGCCTGCGGTTCATGATCAGTTGTCGCTGAGTGTTTCCTGCGGCAGTACGTGACTGACGCCCTGTTGCAGCGGTTATCGTTTATCGGCGGGACTAGACCTCGGCCCGTTCCAGGGCCGCTACCGCCTTTACCCACTCCCTTCAACCCGCGGCCACCGCGGGAGAAACGCGCTGCGCTCTCCCTCCGCTGCGATTGCCGCTCGATGCGTGCTGTAGCGCGCGCTGACCCCGATCCGCGGCCCGCTTGACGGCGGCGGATCGACCTTTACTGCTCGCTCTTCCCCTCTTCCTCCTCCTCCTCCGCGGGACTGACCTCTCCTTTCCACTGCGCTTTGTGTCGAGCTCCGGCAGTCGCCGCTCATACAATCGGCGGGCTGCTGTTTCTTCCCCGTCGCGAGGGAGGGTGGGAAGGGCTCCATTTAACGGCGCGCGTGCAGAGAGGGAGGGTTCCTTCCAGTCCGTAACGGGGTATCAGGGTCATGCCGAGCGTGTTGGCCACCCCTGCCGAGCCAATTACCGCGCGACGGCCCTCGGCAACCCCGGCCGGGTTTATGCACGCGAGCCGACCGATATCGGGGTTCCTCCGTCCGTCAGCGCCAGGCCAGGCCCGGCCCGGCGCCCGCGCGCGCGCGTGCGTGCGTGCGGGCGCATTGTGAACGAAGCCTCGCGGCGTGTCCGCTCGTGCGTGTGTGTGAGCGCGCGCGCACACAGTTCAGTACGACGCGTGCTCTGCCGTCGGCGCCGCTGGCGGTGCCCGAGATGGTTGAGCGAGATTGGCGCCGTGTTGCGTGGTCTCATTTGCAGCTCGCGCGGAAAGCGGTCGTTAATCGCGTTTGTTTGTGTGCGGCGGTGGTCCGGCACTTCGTCCGGAAATACCGGCTCCCGCGCGTTGCGCATCGCGGCTAACTGGTGTGCGGACTGCGTTTGGAGCAGGACTTGTATGAATCGGTGACTGGAGGCAATGTGACAACATTGTTGCATTGCGCGAAAGGGGTTTGTAATTATACCCCGCAGTGACGAGGTCAGACGACGGAGGACGAAAGAAGAAAACAGGGCGGCAACGGAGACTGCTAATTGACGCCTTTCGAAGGTACTTCTGAGTTACGTCATAATTAGCTGAAGGCCGGCAGACATTGCCACCTTGGCCATTTCCTCTGACACCGTTGTCTGAAGCTTAAAATCATGGAACCAGTGACTTTTAATAGTGGAAAATGAGGCAGTATAGACGGTTTCTAATTCTGACCCGAAATGATGTGCGGATATTCTCTTAGGCAGCAAAACGTCAAAAGGCGTGGGTTTAGTAAGCTCATACACTTTGTCTGGGAGAATCCGTCTATATAAGTAGATTTCAATTACGAGAGTAATTACTCATTAGCCTCCACACGAGCAAATGAAGCACACGGTTGCAGTGAATAACTGCAACCTCTTTGATAAGCTCGCAAACTTATCAAGGAGGGCATAATTATTGCTTAAATATTGCAAAACTAAGCGCTCGCCGTGTTGCCACGGGCTTCAACTGACCAGAGCAAGAACTAACACAGTACGGAAACAGTGTTCCGCAGATCCTTACCGTTGGCACACCTTAACTTCAGTCACTTTCTGAAGCAGGATGGTCATACAAGAGAATTGATGTAGAAACATTTCAGCGCTGACTCCACACATGGCAAGATTAATATTCGACGATACCAGAACAAGCGTGGTATGCGATGGTTCTCAACGGTGAGTAAATTTCGTGACATGATGCGTGGCCGACGACATGCAAACAAGGCTACAAGAACTGCACACCATAAAGTCTCATAAAATTAGAAAAAGAAATTTCTTAAATCTGCTAGGTATTTAATTGGGGTGATTGGTTCGTATAGTAATTTTTGACAAAGAGCAAAGGAACGCGGCTGACGCAAGCGATAACATCTGCTGGCCACCTAAACGCCTTGCGGCCTTGTGTAAGTGCTCTTACACGAACGCAAAGTAATGAAATACACGCGAATGGGGTGAAAGTCTTCGGGCTGTGTGGACTCAATTAGCAAAGAACTAAGCGTGAAATGCCCGTTCAGTCAACAAACAGGCCTTTCGGACGCGCACGCGCGCGCACACACACGCGCGCACGCGCGCGCGCACGGGTGTGTGTGTGTGTGTGAGAGAGAGAGAGAGATGAAGATATGGAGTATCGAGTAACAAACGCTGGCATGTAAACCACTGTCACATGCAGGTGCACAAAGTTCCTAACATGTAACTTCGGATATATCTTCGTCCTAAAATACGATGGCCACCCAGGCGACCTTTTCTGTTGTCCCAGTAAAGCTGTTTCCATCCATCCTTGCATATCATCACTACTACTATCATCACTAATATCATCCGGGCCAGTATACAAACGACTCCGCACTCTAAGAAAAAATCGGCCTAGCCTGGGAGCAAAGACTTTATTCCTCAAAAGCCCCCGTTAGTCCTTACGCTCCTCCTGTCATAAATGCGTGCCGTACGCAAACTCAATGGACTAACTACTGAGAAAGAGGCTAACGCGTCAGCACGAACCGTAGCATAGCAGCTCGCGAAGCTCGTGCGAGAAGACCAGCTCTGCAATAGTATTCGATTTTTCGAAGCGGGCAATGTCATCTATGGCAGGTGAGAGCACCGCCGCTGTCCGTGCCGAAGCGGATACTCTATTGCGTGAGAAAAAGGCTTCGTGGAAGCGAAGCAACTGACAGCTGAGTAAGTGCATAAGCATGTGCATTACGTATCGTATGTGCGTTATAAGGCCTAACGTTAATTAAGCAAGCATAATGAAACGTTGAGTTGGACGAGTTGGTATGGGTCCATGATGCTTTAGCACAGCGCGAGGAAAACGACGGACAAGAAGAAAGGTAGACACAGGACGAGCGCTGACTCACGACTAAGGCTTTATACACAAAGCCTGGCGTTTATAGAGAATCGAAAGCATGATTGACACGTGATCGTGGTAGAAAACATACAAAGAAAACTCGAACAAAGATGCGTACGACGCTCACAAACCGCCAAGAAACGCGAGCTCCACATCGGACAGACTATTAGACGGGTTATTGATGCAGTTCTGTTGCTCCTTCGAGATGTGAAAGGCTTCTACGACTTCCCTCGTGGTCTTTCATTTGTAGGTGTAAACTACAGGTGTGCGACTGAACAATGCAGCAGATTTTTTTCCTCTTTTTCTTCTTCATTAACTCACTACCTTGACAGGGATTATTACCCTGTCCCTCAAAGGGAGTGCGCAACAGGACAGCTCACTCGCTTTTTACTCCCATAGGACGCATTCCTGTTTACAATGTGACAGAGAGACGCTTTTGGTGAAGCATAAAACAAGCATATATTAAATGGAGACAGTATTCGCGCTTAGCCATGTTTGGGACACAACGACATCCCTGCATTTCACCGCATTCGAGCATAACTCACCACGGCTTTCGCTTTATGTGCGCATACAAGCATTAAAGCTGCGTTGTATATACACCTCACACACTGATATACACCGCCAGAAGCCCATGGATGGGAGGCGCCTCACAACACGCGTGCGGAGAAGCAGCTCGAGATGAGATACAGTGTAACACCGCGCATGTTTTTCGTGTCGGGCGGCCGTGAGGCGCCCTCGGCATCAATTTGCATATCTGATTGCGCCGCTCGAGCATAAGTTGTTTCCTGCGACGCGACCTGCGCCGCCCGTGTAACGCGAGTCCCCGTCGGCGTGGCGACTGTCACACGCATATCAGCTTAGGTTACATCGAAATTCTGTACCCCCCGCTCCGCGCCACTTCCAGAATGTATATGAACAAAAAGTGGATAGAAGCCTTAGTCCGCTAGCTGACCAACGTTGTTGCTGACCTCAAATGGAAAATCGCGCATAAGCTCACTGTGGAGGAATTGGAGAAGACTCGAACGAAGGCGCCTCGATGCTTTTGCAACACGAAACTGAAAGTAGATGAGTGACTTCGTATGCAGGCGCATAGGAGCCTCACCGGAGCAAAAAGCCGGAGGTGATCACCTGGCGTTCTCCAGAAAATCCCTGATTGGTTGGCGGGCAATGGCGTCATCAATTACGTCACCACAGCGGAGAAATCACATTGGTTGGAGGTGCGGTACGTCACCAGACCACGTTCGTCGGTGTGAATCGCGCATAGGTCCCTCAAGCTCCACCTGTCACTTCCGGCAAAGGCATGGACTGCTTCGAATGATACCGCGTTGCCAACACATATGCAATTTATTTAGGTGTCGCTGTGGTATTTAATGGAACGAGCAGATTTCCGTGAGATATATGTAAGTAGTGGAATGAGGCAAGAGAGGTTTATACACACGCTTCAACAAGATGACCTGACATCGCCGTCATTACCGTGAATCCTGAATATTTGAGGGATTTCTTTGCGAAATAAAGGAAATATGAACCAGGTAGTGTACGCCCCCGCATTTCATTTCTTGCCCGTTTTTTGTCTTCTGTCAAGTTCAAGTGGTCATTGTTCAAAGGTGTCACGAGGAGGCCATGGCCTTGAGTTCAGAAGCAGGAAAAGGCATCACGCTTCGTTAGACACCCGTTAATTGCTTGGGTCGAAGGCCTCGTATACTAACGACCCCGTCATTAGGTTGCACGAGACGTGTTGGTTTTACCTGCTTGATTCCTTGCGCAGCGTCCCTCATTAAGAGGCATCGATCCTGCTACGCGTCTTCTCGGGAACCCGGCGATCGCGACTTTATTTATTACCTACCTTCAGGGCAGCAGGGCATTACATAAGGGAATGGAATGCATGAAAATACAAAACATTACTCAAGAATGGGGTGATACAATATGAAAACAAAAACTAGTAGGGTTTTAACGTAGCTTAACCGAGCAGACGCGCGAAAGGATACGTCTTGCCTGGTTGGCTCATGCATGATTTTGCTTTGCTTGTTCGTCGGCTCGTCTGGCGGCGATATTGCACGCAGGTTAACCTTATCTGATGTAACGAGACGCAGGTAACTGCTTATCTGATCTGTTCGCGCCGTAGATGGAAGTTGATAAATGAGTGAAAAGCTGCGTTTCAGTGGTGCATCACTAGGCGCGACAGTCGGCTCGCCGCGTCCGACACGGTGATAGGCGGCGCCAACCAGTACGGTGTAGCGATGAGGCGTTTTACAATTTCCCCAAGCACACGGCCAGGCGGTCAGCGAATCATGCTGAGCGAACTGGACTAGCGAGGCCCCGGGCGAGTGACGAAAGGCCGCCGTGATCTACAAAAAAAACCGCGTTGCCCGCAAGTCTGGTCGCGGTGAGGGGTGACTGCTGGCGACAACACAATCGATGCACGGAGGCTGTCGCTCGACAGGGGGAAGGCTGTATGAGTAAACGAGCGCACGGTAGCTGCGACAAGTGCACGCAGCGAGAGTGGCGACGGCCGCATGTCAGTCGACACAACAAATGCCCGGATGTCCTCGCTGGGCTCTTTCCTGTTTACGCGGTGAGTAATGGAGTCTGTTCGCTCGCAGACTCAAACACTGCTTGTGGTGGTGGTGGATCACTTGCGATCTCTGAGTAGTGGGACAACACAACGCCCCTGGTCTGAAGAGGCCACTCGCCAGTATGCAGCGTCTCGGGTGGGGAGGAGGCTGCGGAAACGCTGAGCCCATTGATCAAAGTACACCGCATGGCTGTGTGTGATTCACTGTATCGTTTATCAGCTGCTCGTGCGCTGAAATACTGTTATGACGGCGAGTACTGGTTGAGCCGACATTACACTGAGCACTTTTGCGCCGGCGTTGTCGTCACTGTTCAGACAAGCTGATTCCTCCTCACCCTCGCTTTCGATATATATGATCCGCTGAGCATTGCCGTCGTTAGTTGCGAGTGGATGTATATACGTTACTATGCTCCATTCAGTGGTGGCAATTTAGACAGCGCGCGGCAGGGATCCAGCAAGCAATTATATTACCTGTATACATTAATCCAACATCGTGAACGTTCCTATGCAATGAAAGATTTTTTTCTTTAGTACTTTATTATTTCTGTCGTCCTTCACTTCTCTTTATGTCTCCTTCTTTCTCTGATTCCTTTGTTATCCTCTTTTTCTTTCTTTCCTCTGTGGATTTCTGCCTTCTTAACATTTTCTCCTTTCTTTCTACCCTTCCTTTCTTGTTCCTTTCTTTCTTTCTTCAATTCTTTCTTCAATTCTTTCTTCCTTTCCTTTTTCTTTCTTTCTTTCTTTCTTTCTTTCTTCATTCCTTTCCTTTTTCTTCCTTCCTTTCTTTCTCTCTTCCTTCCTTCCATCCTTTCCTTTTTCTTCCTTTCTTTCACTCTTTCTCTTTCCTTCTTTCCTTCTTTCTTTCTTTCTTTCCTTTTTCTTCCTTTCATTCTTCCTTTCTTTCTTTCCTTTTTCTTCCTTTCTTTCTTCCTTTCTTTTTTTCCTTTTTCTTCCTTGATTTCTTCCTTCCTTCCTTCCTTCCTTCCTTCCTTCCTTCCTTCCTTCCTTCCTTCCTTCCTTCCTTCCTCCTTCCTTCCTTCCTTCCTTCCTTCCTTCCTTCCTTCCTTCCTTCCTTCCTTCCTTTCTTTCTCTCAATTTTCCTCCACTTCGGAGTGTAGACAAGATCTTGCCTTCATTGTCATCGTTTTCTTTCTATCCGTTCTTTCTTCATTCGCTCCTGTTTCGTCATTCCCCGCCACTTTCCTCTTTTTTTCCTTCCCTTATTCTGTGTGGCTACAAGTTCGTTACAGCTTGAATGGCGTGCCGTGATTAAATGCGCTGGCGGAGGGTTTCCGGTAGATTTGGGCGGGGCATTTCCTACTCCTGTTAAGCACAGCGAAAATCCTCACGCGAAATGACGGCAGTGTTCAAGGTGCAATTAGCTTTCAAGCCGTACACACAAACATCCAAAAAGAGGAATAAGGCAGGAAGGATTTCATTAAATAGAACGAATAAAGAAAAAAAAGGCTAGAAGCAATGAAATGCAGCAAACACGCTTTTGTTAGTTTTTGTGATCACTATGGCATGCTTTTTTTGTACATTTACAGCTACCCTTTTAGGTTGCATGAGTGGGTGCGAAAAGCATATACTATCTAACGAGGAACACAACAGTGGCAAATAGTAGAGACATCATGAACAAACACAAACCAAATGCAAAAAGAACAGCTGGAACTATTCAATAGGAGTTAAAAAGAAGATTAAAGGAAGATAACGAGTATGAAGAGGAAAGGAATTCCAGGATTCGATTACGCGCGGAAAGAAACTGTAATTAAAAGTGTTCGTGTGCGGGCAAAGTTAGGCGCTATGTTTAGGTGATGGTGGCTTCTAGTTTTAGATGGTTTAGCCAGAATTAGGTAAAGATTTGAAGAAATCCGACAAAAGAAGTTAATTGTGGAATGCATAAACTTAAGTGAATCAATGGGTCGTCGAACTGCGAGCAACCTCTTGCAAGCCGAGTAATGAAAGCGCTGTGGAAGGCGAAAAATCCGCACCAAACCTGTGGCATATTAAGGGACTTCCTTTCTTCTGAATTACCTAGATTTGATTAATGTCGAGTTGTTTGTGTGAATTCCAGTCGGTTGAAGTGTAGACCAGTGACTACCGGATTAGTGATTTGTATACTACAGTTCCGTATCTCTTTGAGCTGCAGTTATTGTACGACGCAGTTATAACTTTCTCAATGCCTTTGAGGTATTAAATCTATGTGTTTGGACTATGACGTGCTGGATGTGAAAACAGGCAAAGGTATTTAATGTCCACTTACGCGCTGTATGGAAGTATTGTTAATTTTGTAAATACTTTTCAAGGCCCTGTATGAAGGAAAGGGATCGACCGTGTTTTTCGAAGCGGACAGTCATAGGTTTAGTTTAGCTTTCCGCGCTCATAATCATGCTTTTAGTCTATATGTTTCCAAGCCCGCAGTCAGTTCTAGCTTAGCTTTCCGAGCCTATAGTTAAATATTTTGTTTAGCTTTTCGAGTCCACAGTCATACTTATAGTTAAGCGTTCCGAGCCCAAGCCATAGTTTTAGTTTAGCTTTCTGATCCCACAGTCGCAGTTTCAATTTAGCTTTCCGAGGCCGTGGTCGTAGCTTGCTTTAACTTCTCGTGAGCAGAGTCATAGGTTTAGTTACATTTATTTCATAAATTCTGACAAGTGCACTTGTCTTGGTGTAGAGGGCAAACGCTCCGCAGGAGATCACCTGACTATATAGGCGCTGGGCACTGTGCACTCACGCACCAACAAGTGGAACACATTAAATGTAAATTACGTTTGTACAAAATAAAAAAGGACACACAGAGAAAGCAAAGATTGTCATACAGCAAGTATTAATTGCACAAAAACATCACTCAAATTGAGAATAACGATACAACGTACTAGTATTACACTTGACAAGGACAAAATAAAATTTAAGTGGGTATTGTATAAACAAGAATAAATGTACTGACTAAACTTCAGAATCTGCAGACGTCAGCCATGCTATATAATACTTTTTAAGTTGATTTATTTCAACGCAAAGTACAAAGAATTTGCACGTGAGATGCGGTTCGTAAGATAGAATGAACAACACATGTATGTAACGTGACTGGCCTCACCTCCCAATACACGGAAGCGGACGCTTTATCATAGGTAGGCAATGCATACGCAAAGATATCGCAACGGCGATGCTAGTTGCACGAACATAATCCATCATGAAACTAAATGAAATAAAAAGAAAGAACGAACGAACCTTCACAGCCATCATGCAAAAAACGCACATAAATAATTTCTAGAAAGCTCACTCAGACTCTCTTTTGTATAGTGGAAATTATTCAATACCTGCGGGACGCTAGACTGCATCATCCGAAATCTATGGTTGGTGCGAGATCTCGAGACACGCTAAAGTTCTGTCCTCGTGTTGTTCTGCAAGTTTGACAATGTTATGAAAGTGAGAGTGTGCCTACGTATTTCACATTGAATTTATATAGGAATAAAATCCTTGCCACTTTTCGGAAAGCGTGCAGGGAAGAACAGTCGTCCATGATATCAAGGTCAGGGTTGTCGTTCAATAGGTTACGAATTAGCCAACTTATGGTGTATCTCAATCGTCATTTCGCCGCACTGAATCCCTGCGAAATTAGCTGTGATGCGAGGAAGTACAAATCAGCTATTGGAACAAAAGACACGCTTCGAGCTGCGTCGGGCAAGGCGGTCTTGACAACGGTCTAAGGGGGTCTTGACAACGTGGAGTGACCTGCTGTGGAGTGGGTTGCTCCTGATAGGTGTTTGAAATCCAGGATCTCATTCACGCAATGAAACCCAAGTTTCGGTTCACGGAGTGAAAATAAGTGTTCCGGGATGGGTGATTGGAATACGTCATTAGTTTAGCGATTTAGACCATTACACCTTTTCATTGTTAGCAAATTGAGCGGATGTGCATTTGCCACGAATCCGCCAGTCGGAACGCTGCTGGCACAGTTCAGTGGCAATATGGCTGCGCCCACGAGGATAAATTTGAAGAGAGTGTACATGGCATGATGACAGCAGCCATTGGCGCATGCTATCTTCTGTTTCCGAAAAAAGTAGTAGGGTTATAACGTAGTTAAACCGAGTAGACGTTTGAAAGCAAGGGAACTTGAGGTCACCCTCCCATTGTCTACAGCTAGCGCGACGCTTCCCCGAACTTACCCGAGGTTCCTCCCATTGGCTGCGACGCTCCTCCGGACTAACCCGAGCTCACCCGAGTTACTCCGAGGCTTCATACAAGACTCTTGCTGTAATCGTATTAAGCAGGGCTTTCGCATTAAAAATGTTCAACGCTTCCTCCGTAAGTCAACCGGAAAACCTGCATTCACCTACCCAAGCGTAATGGTTGACCGTGTGAGGTCTGCATGTCGAAACGTACTTCCAGAGCCATTTTGTGGTGTCCAAGGCTCTACATTTCGCAATATGCGTTATTTTCTTTCTCTAGGCCGTAAGCACTTTGTTTATCCTTACTTCCGTTCAATACGGAAGCCTGCGATCGATTCATGTATAAATTAGATATATATCCGTGCTCCGTACTTTTCCGCTCGACTCTGTTGTCCCACAGTGAGAGGTTTCACGGGACACCGTACATCCCAGCGCTTTGTTATTTTGACCTCGTGTGGCGCTTTCAGAACGCACACTGCTCTGCCAGCCTATAATACAGGCTCGCATGTATATTTCATTCTGTCCGCAGGGCGGAGATGTAGTCGAGAGAAGGGTCCGAGGGGGAAGCATTGTCCGCAGAGGCATTGTGCGCGCGTTGGGCGCGCGCCAACTCCCCGGCGGGCGCCATGGTCCCGCGCACACGGCTCGCACTCGACGCCGGCGCAAATAAAGGCAGACCGCGCGCGCCGCAACTCGCGCGTGCGAGCCAAAGAATGGTCGCTTTTTGCTTCGTGCCCGGTGGAAATGGGTGCGTTTTGTATGCACCGCCTTGTGCAGCGAACTGCGCTGAAATGAGCCCCGAAAGAAACCAAAAGCAAGCAGAAGGAAAAGCGAAAGAGGGAAGAAGAAAGGAAGAGCTGCCGCGGTCGGATAAGCTAACTACCTAATTAGTTGCGTAAGTGTTGCTCATGTCTTGCGTAAGTGTTGTCGCCAGTCTGGTTAACTAATTGCCATAATTAGATGCGCAAGTGTTGCTCATGTTCGTGCGTTTACTGTTACCGTCAATCTGATTAGCCAACTGCGTAATTAGGAAGTGTACAAGGGAGGGGAAAGCCTCAGGGTGCTTGCCAGCGTTTCGACAAGAGGACTTGTCTTCGTCTAGGCGTAATTACGTAATTAGGTGAGTAAGTGAGGTGAATATGTGTGCGTTCACTGTTCTGGCTCGTCCTTATAGATGTAACTAAATTTATTAGGTACAGAGGACGCGGTACTCATCCGCCTCGATTTTGAAGTGGTCATCGGCTGCCGAATTCCGAAGGCACTTCAAGTATATCTCTGTGTAGGCCTCGTTCGCCCATTGGCGTGATATACGGTAGAAGCCGAATTGGTGGCCCATTGACACCACAGCGTGCCTGGGAAGTCCTCCGCGCTTGCTAATGAAAAGGGGCTATAGAGCGTCCGTAGAATATGTTGCCTTCCTATAGATATTTAGTTTTGTCTAATACAGGTAGCTGTGCACAGATGGAAGCTGACAGGGATTATGTTTCGCTTTTGTCGTTTCGTGATCTATAGATTGTCTACGGATGCATATTGATTAGAAATCTAGTTCTTTTCGTCTATTCTATAGTTGTATAGATGCTCTCTAAATTCAGTCGGAGAATATATTTTACTCTTGTCTATTCATTGTTTATATGCATTAATTGCCAAATGCACGTTGATGCCGAGTCTGTTTGTCTATCCAAAATCTATCATATTTATATAGACGCAAGTCGATAATAAATTTTACAGGCTAAATATGGACGCAACTCGACAATAATTTTTGTTAACACGATATCGTTAAGGATCTTGTGCAGAAAATCCGACACCGTCGGCGGCGTTATGAGCAAAAAACAGGGTGGCGTAGGGTGGCCCATGTGGCCACCCACCGGAGAAGCAACATAGGTGGGCCACCTAGGTCACGTGACCTTATGGCGTCATCACAACCTGCCCATCGGATCGTGACCGAACTGACCACCGGAACTGACTGCTCGGGTAGAGCAACTTGGGTCGCACAAGCCCTACCGATGGCAGCACCTGCCATTGCAGGGCAGTAGCGCTGCACCATTGCGCAATGAGTGACATGAGGGCTCCCAGGGACCTATGAATGTAAAGTTGAGAATGACCAATTCCGCATATATGAACATTAACTGATTAACGCTATCACGCCGTATACCCTTAAAGGTGCTCTAAATAGGACTCTGAGTTCGCCTTTTTACCGCGGGAACTCGATCTGCACGCTCCAAGCATTCTTAGAAACTTCCAATTACTGCCCTCTGTGGCCGATTTCCCTATTAAACTGGGTTGAGCGTCCCGGTTCCCGTCTTTTTTTCTTTAACTAATCTCCGAGAAGAGGAGTCAACCCACTCGTGGAGTGCCTTTCAGCCAGTCGCGTGGCGGCTTGCCGCTCTGCCATCGGCGGAGTGATACGTAGTAATACGCGGGTTGATCAGCGAAAGCAGGAGTCCACGCGTATTTCTATTCCGTGATTTTAATTTTTTTAAGCGAAATTTATTGCCCCAGGGCATCAAAGATGGGTGAAGGTGTGATTAAAGATGTAGTAGTGATTAAATGAATGGAAAAAGGTTAGCTGGTTTGATGAAGTCCAATAGAGAACGATGGTGCGGTCCCTGCGTCCAGGCAATGTATGAAGCAGGGTTGCTTGGTGAAAGACCTGCTACCATCAGGCGCCGGATCCTTGTAGGCTTGAGAGCTGGGCAGTCCCACAGTAAGTGATGAATGTCGGCCTCATGTCCTCGTGTTTACATATCGGACACCCTGGCCGAGGAAACAATTCTCGGTACTGAGGCCACTTCCGAGTGACGGCAGGGGTGAGGGCAACCCCGACCCGGATCCTCCTAAGCGCAACCTCCTCTGCACGGGTAAGACCGCGGGGGAGGGTTACCGCACACGGAGGGATGAGAGCACGTGTGCGGCGCCGGAGGAGTTCCTTTCTTGATGAAAGGAGGGTAAAGTTGTCCAAATGAAGGAGCCGAGGCGGTGATGAGTTTGTATTCGCAAGGCGGGTCGCTAAATCTGCCTGGCTTTGATAGGTCAGCAGATCCCGTGGGACCCACTCAATACGTACTGGCTGCGGGATGCGTGCCGCGAGCCGGTGGATGTCCTGACATATCGTTGGGCAGCGGCTAACACGTCGTAGCAACCGGACAACTTGAAGGGCGTCAGTGCGGATGACAACGCAGCCGCAGGGAGCATAGTTATGTCGGCCACGGAGCAGAGTGCTTCTTGAACTGCAACGAGCTCAG